>VWZV01001840.1:39484-317621 GCA_013397155.1 Irena cyanogastra | reverse complement strand
GCCGGGCCCGCGCCCGCCGGGGGGAACCGAGCCCGGCGCGGCCGTTCCGGGCTGCCCCGGCCTCCAGGGCGGGCTCATGGCGGGCTCCCCCGCGCCTCCTCAGCGCCGCGCTGGTGCCGGGGCACGGCTCCGTGCCCGCCGGGCTCATGGCGGGCTCCCCCGCGCCTCCTCAGCCCGGGAGCCGCCGTGCCCAGGGCAGCGCCTGAGGGCGGTGTTGGAGGCACGGTGTGTCCGGAGCCCGCTGGAACCATCAGCTCTGGCGTCTGAGGGAGCACAGATGGAAGACTGAGTCGTTTACTGATAAATGTTTCCCAAATGAAGTTACACTGATACATTTCTCAAAGCATTCCCACTTACACTATCTAGTTTTACCCTTGGCTCTCCCTCAGCTGTTTCTGTTTTTTTCTGCCACTTTCCTCACAGCCACAGAGCTGAGGCTTGCAGGTGTGTCACCGTTCTTTCTAAAGGTAAATTGCTTTTTTGTCATTACAAATAGAAGCAACCTGCACGCAGGCAGAAGGATTCCTACCAAATGGAATATCCACACACTGTGACATTGTGGGAAGAATTCTGCCGGGATGGCTGTGCCAGAGCAGTGCTGGCTCCCGCTGTGTTTTGGGGAGCAGCTGCTCCCTTTTTCCTTTGGGGTCCCACACCCTGCCCGGGACAGGCTGCCAGGGCTGCCAGGGCTCTGTGTGCAGGCAGCAATTCCTCAGCCCTGCACAACAGCCCCTGCTATAAAATGCAGCTGCTGTTATTCTGGCATTTCACACAGCCCAGTGCTCCTAAATTTCTTGTCTCCAGCCCCGGTTGTTTTGTTCTCCCCAGTTTTCTTGGCCAGCACTGTTTGCAGTACAGGGTACCGTGTCTTGCCCATCACTTGCCCGTCCAGGACCATTGTGATGATCTGCACAACAGCCACATAGACCCACTGCAGGTCCCTTCATCTGGGGCCTGGCCTTTGCAATGTTTTTGTTCTTCTAGGAACCACAGAGTGGTAACAAACTGCAGGGTAGGGACTGCTAGCAGATCATGAGGCTGTGGTAACCAGTCTGTGGTAGGTGCAAGCATTCATATTGTGAAAAATGCATATTTTGTGATTGGCTTTTCGCAAATATTAATATTCTATGTGCTATGTTGGAAAGTTATACTGTATTAATCCCTTCAAGTAGCGCTGTATTATTTTTTTAAGAAGTGTGCTAAATATAGTTTTTAGGCTATAGCATAATATTGAAATAGAAACTGTGTGATGTAAGGTAATTTTTGTAACTAGCTCAAGGAATGTAAAAGACAATTAAGAAATTCTTCGCACTGGATAGAGATAACAGCAACAGACACCAAGATCCCCAGAGAAGAATTATTGCCTCCTTGTCGGGAAAGCTCAGACTCTGAGGAACCAAGAAGGTTGATTTACAAGATGGGGGAGAGAAGCTGAGATTGAACAGAAACACCCTAGTTTGAAAAGAATGTTTGAATCATGTATGAACTATATGAATATGCAACAGGCTATTGCTTTTAAGAGGTAATCCTCTTAAATCAGCAAGGTGTGCTTGATGGTAGAATACCCGCACCCGGACGTCCGTAAAAATTCTCTGTTTTATTGTCTCTTATTGTCCTAATTTTTCTTATTATTACTTTCATTACTATTTTTATTATTAAACCTTTTAAAATATTAAAACGAGTGATTGGTGTTTTTCACAATTTTAAAGTCTGGTGTTAAAATGTGGTGGTTCCTCTTTCTGTGGTGATGAACCGTCCGTGGTGTGCTCCATGCCAAAACCTCTGGGGGCTGCTGGCCTGTGGACAGGACAGAGGCCATGGACAAGGCATCTCAGCCTCACTGTTGCTGCCTTCTCCTCCCTGTTTTCCCTGTTTTCCCTGTGTCTGCTTCCTTTTCAGGACTGGTTCTTGTCTCCCCTCGCCATGACAGGTGGGTGTAGCACAGTCCTGGAGCAATCAGCCTGTGACTGTCTTTGTCAGGTGCTGCTCCCTGAGAACATCGAGGGCTGGATGACATTACACCATGAACAGCTAAATCATCCCCCACCTCCTCACACACGTCTGTGTGCACAGTCCTTGCATTCACTGGAGTGTTGTTTTCTCCCCTCAGCCTGAGTGGGAGCCCCATTCCCTCCCAGCTGTTAGTGCAGGAGATGTGGGAAGTGAGGCATTAGCTGAAGACAAGCCACAGGGCCTGGCAGAGCTCAGCTGCCCACTGATTCTCTGGAACCCTGGAGTTTTGCTCCTCCCTTTAACAGCATCTGTGACTTTTTGCCTCCTTTTATGATCTGCAGCCTGAAGGGCATAAAAACTCCCCCTCTCCTACCCCATCTGAACCAGCCTCCACATTCCAAAGGAAGACTACAAAATACTTTTTCTACCTTTGCCCTTGATGGGGTAAAAGGACCAGGGGAAAACACAAGTGACTATTTCTGAATAAGATATTCCCTTAAAAAAAAAAAAAAGACACATTCCACTTTCAGACTGTTCACAGCCCGTAAAACAAGATGAAAGTAATTGATGGAATGCTTCATCTGGTGTCATGAGTGTGCCACACCACCTCCTAGGACAATGTGAGGGTTTAACAGCAGAGGCTTGTAAAAGACCTGCAGGATATGAAGAGCCATGTGGTCTCTGTTAGTTGCCATGTCAGTAGCCACAAGCAAAGCTCAGCTCCTTTTTCCCTCCCTCACACCTACCTTCTTTAGTAAACATGAGCTAGACCTGGCCTGACTATTAAATCTTCTTAGTCAGAAGTTAATTTTAAGGCAGTTTGGTTCTTGGCTCTTAAAATTATGAGACTCAGCAGAGCTGTTCAAAGTTCTGAGAATCATTACAGAGCACTTAGGGTGCTGTACAGGCTGAGGGGTCAAGTGAAGTGACATCTTTGCTACTGAGTCACTCCACCCCCTTGGAGATACCACTTACCGTCCCTCTCTATCAGCTGTCTCATTTTCAAAGAGAGTAAGGACCAAACAGGATAGGTCTGAGGTCAGGAGAGACCTGTATTAGAGAAATGCATATCTTGCATGAGATGGGGTGCAGAGTGACCTTACAAGCTTTTCAGGCACAGCAGTCAGGGATGACACTCACCAAACACCATGCTCTAAGGCAGAATCTCTCATTTTCACTATTTAGATTATCTCTTTTATTATTTGATTAAAATCAAAAGGCAATTAAGTCCCCACTGAATACTGGTTGAAATGTGAACATGAGGCTGCCACAGCTCACCATGACCACAACAGCCTGCTTTGGTCTGTTTGCTTCACTTCCAGAAACTTCCAGTTTCCCCTTCTCTTACCTCAGAGTAGGTGGCAAAAAAGAAATGCCTTCAGCCTCAGGTGGTGCAATTCAAAGTCCCGAAGAATCCATTGATATCTGGCAAAGTTCTTTTCCCTTGACATGATGCAAGCTTATTTAGCCAAAAAGAAGTCATTGCAAGTGGAGTGGAAGCTGACTCAGCCCTACAGCGAGAGATGACAAACCCAGAGGAGCCATCCTCAGACATGAGCTGGGAGAACAGATTCACACATGCCATAAATCATATTATAAAAGACACATGAGCAAGTGCTTCTTGCAGCTTGTGTGCTGTGGAGAGTGAGCTGCATGGGAGCAGAATAGAACTTACCCCAGAGAGGGTAAAATTACCAGCAGAAACCCTCTGGGTAAATTTCTTACTCTGCCTTGGGGTCCCGAATTTGTTTCTCCATCATGGCTGAGTGATCTGTTTGCAGGCCCCCTCCTTCTTGTAGGTCACTTGTGGATTGAGCCCACTTTGCCAGGCTGGCAAAGGGCAGGGAGTGCAGCAGAGGAAGTTGGGCAGCCTCCTCAGAGGCTCAGTCCCATCTCAGGGACACGAGTCCTGCTGTGCGTGCAGAACACGCCGTTGTGCTTGGGAAACGGGAAGGTTGGAGTGCACAGAAGAAATCCCTCATACACCACTGCATCCCTTCTCTGCACGCCTCCTGAGACCTGCTGGTTCAAAATGAGGTTGGAGGTGGGAGGATTGTAAGAGGAAACCAACATTTACATAGTTTTTGAGCCTGAAGATGCTGCCTGTGTAGACCAAGGGCTCAGTCTTAGAAAGCTGGGGGTCAGGCAGCAACCCTGCAGAGTCCTGAGGGCTCCAGCCTTGCCTGGAGGTATCTCCTACAAAGCCAGGGTAGGTTCCACGTCTGTTCAAGCTTTGGTGATACGGACTTCACCTTCCACAAAGGCTCCTGAACAGCTGTCAGGTAACCAGGATGTTTCCAACCAGCTTGGCCCCCATCAATCCAGTGACTTTCCTTGTATTTAGATCTTACTTGCCTTTGGGAATTCAACCCTTCAACTCTTCTTGTGTGTGCACACAAACACACAAAGTAAAAACTAATGGGGGAGATAACTCCATCTTCCCCTTCTGAGGCAATCAGTAATAAATAACTGGCAGACCAAGTTAGGGCCCAGGGGAGGAAATGAGCCTAGAGAGAGATCTTTGTACACTGTTTGCACACTGTTCCAGCAGAGGCTGAGAACAGATGCTTAGAGTGAGGGACACTGTGGCAGCAACCAGATACAACCTATTTCCAGGCTGAGAGGCAGAACACACTGTGAGCACATATCCAAAGACAGAGGTACAAAAGCTATGACTTCTGGAGCCTCACCACTCATGGATCCCAGTTACAACCACATAAATTGAAGAGCCAGTGCTGATCTTCAGGTGAAAGCTGTAAACCCTTGGGTGTGCCTGTAGGGAGGCACCCAAAGAATTTAATTTCATATTATCCCTGAGGTTTTTTTTTTTTTTGGGTGCAATCGGATGAAACTTACACCACATGTTGAGTGTCTGGCTGACCCCCTTCATACAGCAGCGAAGAATCCCCACTTATATTTAGAAGCCTCTTCTAGGATTACATATCAAGATACGTACACTGGGCTGTTTTGCAGAATGCAGCTGCCTTGTAAGAAGCCAAAGGTGCCAACATGATCCAGGAGCTGAGGCCAGCAATTTCAAGTTTCCATCTGTCTCTGCCTGTAATATGTGCAGGAAAGAAAAGGGAGCTGGACTTGAGGCATTAGTTGGTGCCTTCAGTGTGCGAGGACACTGCGTCCGAAAAATGGAAGCCTGAAGCAGCTTTGCAGAAGGAAGACTCTGTTCATGCACTCAGGACACAGATGCTGAGTTGAAATACATCTTACTGCTTCCCACCTCCTTCTGTTTCATCAAATAACATCACTCAGCACATATATAATATACCAGGGCTTTTTTCCTGCCAAAAAAAGGTAGGTCCAATGCAGAATAATGGACCAAATCCAAATCTACATGCGTGACAATGAAGAACAGGCAATTTCCAGAGCCTGTCAGAGATAATGAAATTTGTATACATGCCCCTCAGAAGATGGAAGAGGCACAAATTCCCCAGTCAGACACCTGCATTCTGCCTTCCACACCCACTGCTGGCATTAGGGCCCTGCTGATTTGGGCACTAAAATGTCATTTAGGCTCTCCCTGTGTTTGCTGCCTGCTTTGGGATGTCTCTGTCACGCCTGCAACAGAACAATGTGGTTGTACAAGGACCATACCCCTTTCCAGCACAAGCTGCACTTCCCAAACATGGTTGAAAATTTATGTAAACATAAATAAATGAAGAGAACCAATACCAATACATTAGTAAAGCAAAAATAAGATTACCTATGACACAGAAGCACTAAGGGCATTAGAGGAATTGCTGCATTCTCTCCTCCCTGTCACATTAAGTGGTTTAATATAAAGCCTTTATTTTTATACCAATCAATAGCACTGTAAGGTATCAACCTTTATCTTCAGAAGCACTGAAGGTACAATGGCTCAATTCTCAATTATATCAAGAGTGAGACTTCAAAGATGTTTATGAGGAACAAGATGCAAGTTAGATTTCCAGCATGGTTTTCAAAAGCTTCTGAACAAGTTGGGTGTCTAACTCCTATTGATCTCAACCCTTGTCAGGCAGTTTAAAAAAATAGTTCAAGTTGCCTATGCCTATCCTCTGGTGCCCACATAACTTTGGAAACCTCCTTTTGCTGTGATTCACTTCATTCTGAAACTGTCCAAGGGGTTAGAAAAAGGGATATTACTCCTTCCAGTAGAAGAGGCAACAAAATTTAGGAAAGACACTTCCCACATACCAGAATAGACATGAATTAAAAGTAATTTTATTCCACTTGTCAATGACATTTCTATCATATCTGATAATAAGGCAAGCTACTAAAAGTCCCACAAGACATATCAGACCATTAAAATAGTATTCAAAAACCAAAGAGGAGTTCACAGAACAGCCAATTCTTGGGATCATCAAAATCAGTGGCAAGATTCCCATGTGGACAAATCTGATCAGTGTAAATGTTTAATAAATCAGCTGACTTCACCAGTGTTTGTAAAGTTTAATACTGCAGTAATTAAGGAGAGGTGATGCTTCACTGACCTCAATGAAAAACAGAATTTGGCAGGAAGGAAAGCAAAAAAGCACATTGAAAATATAATATCAAGGCACAAAAAAATACATGCTACTTCCAGGCATACGCTTTAACAGGTAAAGGTTTCTGAGAGGATTTTTTTGTTTTTAATAGGTTGTTGAACTCCTGACAGATGATTCTTCTCTCACCTGCACCTGCAGAACTCCCTGGATTTCTGGGCAGTTGCTCCAGGTTGATGTTGGTGCAGGGAGGGGGAGTAGAAGTTGGCACAGCTCCCTTGAAGGTGTGGTAATAAAGCAGAGCAGCAACTGCTGAGGATGCAGCCACATCTTAATGCTCACCAGAGCTCACCCCTTTTAACGTGGAATATTTGTGTGACAAAAAAATTGTATTCTGTGAAACAGTTTCCAGATAATAAAACCAGCTGTCCCATGCTAAATTTTCACGAGATATCAAAAAACTGAAGTAATTTAGAATTCTGGAACCTGAGGCTGCTCATTGAGTGTGCCTAAGGATCAGGAAGTGTGTCTGTAACTAGGCAGAGGTGCAAAAGTCTGTCCACCTCTAACTGCAGTGATACACAGACCAGTCACAGAGATGAGAGGATGAACTAAACAAAACCCACATGAACAAAGCAGAGCACAGTGAAACTATGTGCCTTGCTAGAAGCACAACAACAAAGAGATGAAGGACATCTGTTTAAAAAGAAGCTATTTTGTCAGATAAAAAAATAGGAACTTTTTACATATGTGAAGTTTAAAGAGGAAAATATGATCAGTGCAAATTTAATGTGGGACAGGAGGTAAGTCAAGAGACAAAAGGAACAAAGGAAGACAATAAAACAAAAATAAACCATTAAGAAAAACATGGATGCTATGGAAGAAGAGTCTCTTATAATTATCAAGTGATTGAAATCGGTCCCAGGTGGTTAAAAATCCAAGGTAAAGTTCTAAAAGCTGAGGATGACAAAAGAAAGCAGCTGCTGAGTCAGAGTGCGCCCACGGCATTACAAAAATCACAGAGCAGGATAAAATCACAAACCTATGGGTACAGTTGTGTCATGTTCAGACTATTTTAAAGTAATGAAAAAATCCTTAATGGCCTGATCCAAAATCTGCCAGAAGTAACAGGAGTTCTCCTACAAGCTTCAGTGGGCTGTGCATCAGATCTTACACTGTGCACCACAGACAGTCTGGATACGTTGGCTTTGTCTGGCTGGGGTCAGCCAGGGAACATCACGGATCCAGCATACATTCCATGGAAATGAGAAAGAAAAGGGATTTTTTTTTTTAGGGCAAGATCTCATTATACATTAGGGTGAAAGAGAAAATGCTGCTTTATACTGAGATGTCTTATAAATAAATAATTTTGAAAACCTGGTCACGCCATGCTGATTAACTAACTGGGCTATCAGTTCATTCACCAGCAACATGCCTCTGCAGACTTGTAGGGTCAGAGCTAACAGTCTGGAATGGTTTCCATCTCTTCTTTTTCCCCCTCCAGAGGTTTACATGTTGATATCATCCAAATGCAGTCCTGGTCTTCAGATAGCATGCTGCAAGGACACAGAAATATGTGTGTTTAGAGGAGGAGAAGACAGAGTTTGCCTGTGAGTTTAAATTATTAATTCTAGAGATCTAATGGATACATTATGCCACATTAGTGGCACTTGTTCTCTTAACAAACATCCCTCTAGACTAGCAGCTCAATACAGTTTTGAGTCAAAGAGCTGAGTTTCTAATGGCATTGGTCATCTGTCAATCCGAACTGAATTTTTAAACTGGGTTACCTGAATCAATGCAAATTAGGGCCTTTCATTGCCAGGAAATGGGCTCTTATTTGACAAAGATTCATGAGGTCAACAGCATCTCTGCTTCCTTGGAGCAGTACGTAAAGCAGTCAGACAAGAACAACCCTCCAGCAGTGGAGCACTTGGTAAATCCAACAGTAACACACAACATGCTTTAAAAGGACTGGGAAACCTGTCCTGTGCATCTGCATTAAGAGAGGAAGGATCTGAGGAGTTCCCTCAAATTCTTGTGTAGGGGAAAGGTCTCAGACAATATCCATGGATGCCCTGACCTATCCCTGGATTCTGGGTTCTGCTGGAGTCTGAGGGATCTCCTCCATCAGTCAGCTGCATTCTAGCAGATCCTCAAGGAGGGATCTAGGCCCCAAGGCACTGCACAGGAAATTTATCCTGCAGACAGCATTAATGCCTTTGCTGACTGTCTATTGGCTGCTACTCATGGCTCCACTGGGTAGGATCCATTGTGGGAACATCTCTGTGCACAGAGGAAACAGCTGTTTCTGGACCAGGATTTTCCATGTGGTTTGCTGAGGAAGTCAAGCTGATGTAAGCACATTGTGCACCTGCACACTGTGCCACTGCTCAGCCTCCCAGCTGAGGGAACACTTTGAGAGACAGGCAGAGAACTTTAGGCTCCTATGTTTTCACAAATCTAGTAAAACAATGTAAGGATCAAGAAAATAATCAGTATGTGCCCTTACAATAGAAAAGCAGCAGTAGGAGCTCCCTGGCTTGCTGGACACCACGAATTAAAGAAAAATTAAAGCAGGAATGCCCTGACTTAAGGCTTGGAGCTCTATCCCCTACTGGCAAGCCAATTCCAGCAGCACAAGACCCTGACTTGTTTATTTTTATGGTAAAGTGCAGATGATGGGATGGCCAATGTAAAGATCTGGAGGCTGGCTGAGTAATCCCTGTCCTCGTGCTGGTCTTCAGCTTATTCTGCCTCTGAAAGACAGGCAGTCACTGAGTGAAATGTCTGCAAAGGCTTCTGAGAGCCTCAGGAACAGGACAGCAGAGATACTAAAAATAATCTTGCACTCCTTTTCCTCCTGAAGAATTATTTCTAAGTCAGTGATGAGACTGTATGTGTACATCTGTCCCTGGTGCACAGTCTAAACAGTTACTCCTTTTCCTTCTACCTGGAATTACCAATGCTCCATTACTGCACATGTGCTTGATTTAAAACCCTTCTGACTCTGAGCAGTGCAAGCTGGTGCTTTCCTCACAGCCTGGCTGGCTTTGTGTTCCTTTGAAGCCATGCTGACAGGTGGCATTTCTGTGGCTTCCCTGGGGTGAAGTTCTAAATCAAGTGAGACTAAAGAAGGGGTCAGAAGTTCAGGCTCCTCTACGAAAGCATTAAAATATTATAATGGTTTGCATAAAATTCCAAAGTCACAGCGTTTTGGCTACCTTCCTCAGAGCAAAACTGTTGCTGTCGCAGTCTACTGAAGTTTTTACTTCTCTCTAGCACCTCTCACTCATCCTTCACATTTCTGCTTGGCTCACTCCTACTTGTCCAGACTGTAGAAGAGAGGAGCACAGAAGATGGGGCTGTATATGAAATGCCTTGTGGCTCAGCTGGGTGGCAAACTCATGTGAGCTCTAGTTCAGCCCTGAACAGCATTGTGAAGTGTCACTCAGGAATATTGTTCTGAACTATTCACATGGCAGCATGAAGTAGAATATCACATGTTTAGATCCAGTTGAGAAAAGAGTTTGGGATACCTAGGATCTCCTTCACTCAAGTAAGGAGGATCCAGCCCAGGCTTTTGTTTCCCTAAACCCTGCCAGTAGAACTCAGATGTAATCCAAGGGCGTCCCATGTCAGCAAAACCCAAAACAGAATTTGGAATCTGCTTCAAAAACGTTGAGGCTGCTGTGAAAACACAGATTGTAAATGACTTGAGAGCCCTCACTGACTGACAAAATTACCACCTGTTGCTGAACAAAATGCTTAGAGGCAGGAAGGCTGACTCCAAGTCAGTGCAAGGCTGGGGAAGGGTTGCTGAGAGGAGCATGATGAGAACAGTGGCACTGGTGGGAGCAAACAGGGTATGGCACACACAGGCTGTAGCACACAGCCCTGCCCTGCTCCAAGTCACAGTGGTATCCCCTCAGGGAAGGCAAATACATCCCGTTTCTCATTGCAGTTCTTGATGGACAACGTGCCTGAGGCACACATGCAGAGCCAGACTGTGGTGACACAAATACCAGCTAAAGTTACATCTGAGCAAGCCCTGGAAATGTAACTCAGCACTCAGGACTGGCAAGGCAGGGGCACAGGGGAAGCTGACAGGGGAGGGTAAAAGCGAATGGGGAAGAGTAAGAATAAATTTGGCCCAGTGTGGAATGAGGCACAGCCCTGATTTCATATACACCACAGCTCTGCACTCAGAGTCCTCAGCACAATGAGGGACATGACACTTTACACTGCTCAGGACACACAAGTTTTATTGCTGGGCTGTCAGCTCCAGTGATGCAAGTGATGGCTTCCCCTTGCCTACATTTAGGGCCATGACTGCAGAACATAGATGGTTCCCAAGTGTTGGGTGGGCCCTGCTCCAGGATATAAATATGTATCATTACATATCTCAATATATGTTTGCTAAAGATAACATGCCAGTGTTTGAGACAAATGTGGCTCTCGAAGGCAGCAGGAGAAGCCCCAGGCTGACTTAGCTCCGAGTAAATCTTCAAAATGAGAAGTCAAGGCTGTTTCTTCCCTGCATACATAGGTGTTGGCTGCTGTTATTCCTGTGCTGCTGTTCCTCTGTGACTGAACAAACCAAGAAAGGCACATGAGGACACTTGGAAGTAGGAGTTTTCTGGAAAGTGAAAGGGTCTTCCTCTTCCCAAGTCTGCCACTATTATTGGGAGTACATTTGGGAGTATTATTGGTGGTATAAAATCATTGTTTGCTCAAAGCAGGAATTTCCTGCTCTTTCTCTCTCTGCAGCTTCTACCATTCCTACCCTCGACACAGCTGACTCGATATTTTTCTCCTGGCTGAGGCATGTGGAGCTGTTTTGAAGGAGGCTTCAGAGCCAGCTGAGCCAGACTCAATTCCTGTACCAATGAGAAAAGTTGTGTAACAATTGATAGAGATTCCCCCCTGCCAACCTGACTTGGATATCTCACTTTTGTTGCTTCTCAGAGGCTTCACTCTGTGGAAGAGAACTTGAGTTCTCAGTACACTTTGCATCTTTGATTCAGCAGTATCTCCCAGAGGTAATTTGCAGTGAGACTTGGTATCCCTTGAAGACCAAAAGAAGGAATGGCAGCAGGAAGAACTGGGTGCTGTGGTATCTGATTAATTTCAGATGGATAAAATACACAAGAATCAATCTTGGAAGGGTCAAGCTTTTAATACATATTGCTGAAGTCTAACTTTCAGGAAAAATGCAGGTCATGGAAATATTAAATCTGTGCTTAATGGTGATCAAATAAATCTGCCATATTATTGTATCAAGGTTATTTTGTGCTACCTTACTAATACTGAAACATATATTAAAGTTGAATTAATTTACAATCACTTCAGCAGAGGCAAAGTGGCTGTCAGTAAATAACCATGAGAAAGGCACAAATGGGTGTGAGATCACTGAATGGAGTGTGCAAAGCCATTCAGACCAGTGGAACGTCAGACTAAGACAATTTAGTATAAAGTAAAAACATCCAAGAGTAAGGCAACAGATGGGACCCAGGTAAGCATGGAGAGTGGAAAGACAAGCTGGGTGCTTCTGTTCACTCATTTTCACATCAAAAGATTGTTGTTGCCATCAATTCCTTTCTTAGAAGCAAGGGCTCTTTGGAGAGTGACAAGTGAGAAGGAGAAGAGGAGCAGTAAAGAGGCTGGAAAGGCAGAGAGCAGAGTGAATTCAGTAAACCCTGGCTCCTCACAAAAGTCATGGTACCATTTGGCCAAGAAAGCTCTGTGGAAACTATGTACAGAAATTAATATCCCAGCAGTGTTCTGAGGGTTCCCAGGCACCTGGCTGCTTCCACCCAACAGAGAGTTTTCTCTTTAAAAAAGCCCCAGAATCAAAACCAAATTAAAAAGTCCTCAAAAGAAAAACGAAGTTGTATTATACTGGTTTACTGCTGCCTGGTCACTGTGAATGCTTCAGGCCAGTGCTGTCTGCCACTCCTCACACTGCCCTTCCCTCCCCTACTCTGAAAAAGTAACTGAGCTGCTCTCCTTGCCTGAGAAATGATGAGTAAGGTGGTGGAGGCAAACAGAAGAATTTACTGCTGCTGTCAATTACAAAACTTGGCTCGCCCAGCCTGAAGGGACTTGGGTTTAAATCTGCGAGTGCTGAATGAGCTGAACACAAGCTGAACCAAGACTCATGCTTGCAAAATGCACACAAAATTAATGAATGCACAGGACACTTCAGAGTCTGTGGCACCATCTAATAATATCCCACAGAGCTGGACCCCCTGTCCAGTAACTTCCCTGCAGCTCAATATGTTGTACTTCAAATTTTGTATGAAAATGCTGTACACATTTAACCAGTTACTCCATTCCACTCCCCGGAGATGTCTTCATTTCAGTGGTAAATAGGGTGTTCTCTGTTTATAGTTTATGCATGTTTGTACTTTCAGTGCACTGAAAGGCCTTCCAACCAAGCCAGCCAATAATAAATTCATTTAAATTTGTTATTTTAATGGGAAGTGTACAGTATTGTGGAGAAAAGAACATATTCCTAAATGCACAGCCTTAAGAAAGATTATCAATATCCTCAATTGCTTTTGTCCTCTTTTCCAGTAATCCATCTGGGTAACCCCTGTGTTACAGAGTCATTTGTTGCATTTTGTTTCTATTGTTGCAGGTGTGGGAGGGCAGGACAATAACACAGCACGGAGAGTGAAGGGCCTTACCCCACAGAGACACAAGTCACAATGACATTTGTGGTCACTTTTGATATAGTTCTGGTCATCTGTTTACTGTCAAACAGTAGAAGAGTAATTGACTGTTGTCTCCTCCTTGCAGAGTTAAAAGATCAGTTGGCCGGACTGTGGGACTAAAAATTAGCACCTGGGGACTCTGTTACCTGAAATTTAAAGATCTCGGGTCACTTGATCTGCAAGATGGTGAAGCTGAGGAGGAGAAAAACCAAAAAGCAACGGGCCAAATTTGGAAAAACATATTGGAGCTGCAAGAGTTTCCAGAAAACCACCTGCTTCTAAGACAGAGTCGCTTGTGTTTAACCACAGACAACGGAATTTTCTAAAGCGTAAAATATGATAAAATTCTTTTGGAAAGCATACATGCATCCCTCCATAGATAAAGAGAGGTAGTTGTGGCAGCCCTTAGTGTCTTGCTCTGGAGGCCCTTGCTCACCGTTGTGAAGTGCACCACGCAGTAGATGCCGATCATGACGAGGCCGATGAGGATGGAGACCACGGCCACCCAGAGCGCGATGCGAGCCAGCCGCTTGGAGCCTTCTACGTCCCCTTGGTTGTAACTGTTCAGAGCCTGCAGGGGGCAAACAGGGAATCACGGCTCTTCCTTTCAAACAGAAACCTGTTGGCAAAGCAGCGTGACAGCTCTGAACCAACAGAACAAATCAATGTCCGCTGCCAAGGTAAGCAGGGAGGCCAATTTTCTGTTCACTCATTTTCAGTACCTTTCATTGAAGCTACAGATTTTTTTTTTTTTTTCAGTGGTGGGGCTTTGTTCATATGATACACACCAGCAAAAAAGCTGTCAAACCAACATCTACCCACTTGCATAAACCAGTGGCTTTTATCTTTGGAAATAGTTTTATAGTATATGGGAATTGTTATTCAGCCACTTCACTAGCAGTGAGATAAAGTCTTATGCTTTATAAGGCTATAAGAATAAAAAAGAGCATGATTAGACTGCATTTTTAAGGGAAGTCTCAGCAAAACTTTAAAAAGCTTACTAATTTCCCATTTTCCCAGTACTTTCCTCTTCCAAACAAAGCTTGAAGAATTAATAGGTAGTTTGCTAGTGGTGGGAAAAATACAAACCAAAGAAATACAGGTTATCTGAACAAAACATCTGAGTGCCATCCTCATGGGCTAGAACTTGTGTTCCTTTGCATTTCTGGAAGACACTGATAATTATTATCATATCCATCCTGAGGTGTGCATCAGATATCCCCATGTTATCTCAAGAGTTTCTCTCTACCCACCTGTGACTTAGCAGATGCTTTACATTTGTTACATGCTCAGATTGCAATGTGTGATAGGACCACTCTGACCTTCTAGGCTTTTGTGAGACAGACTATAGGATTTTCTGAATTAATTTTTGGTTTAACCAAACCATTTTTAAAGGAAAAGATTCAGTGAATGACACAGAAGTACTGTAGTACATGAGCCTAAACACAGTTTGTAGAAATTTTTTCCCAAGAATAAGATGCTATCAAAGCATTTAAAAGGGCATTATTCCTAAGAAGTCTTTTGTAAAATCATGAGAGTTTGAGTTCATAAAGCATAACATTGAGTCCAGATTTCTTGATCAGATTGCACAATTGAACTCAGCATACTTCCTCAAGGAATCAGATTAGTCACAACATGGCTTTTAGTATCTTGTATATATTTCAGCAGGTATCAGAGAAATGGGAAGAGTAGGGGGAGAGATATGGGGATCTGATCGAATTAACTGCTCTCTGGACTAAAGAATTGAGATTGTCTCTAGAAAATGACTGTATGAGGTATCACCAAGTGCTATAATGAAAGTGCTTCAGTTATAAATCGCTTTTTGCAGCAAACACAGAACAACAGAGTGAAGAGCTGAGACTGTGGACAGCAGGAAAGGGATGAAGTTCAGAGCACAGCGAGCACTGCTGTACAGCCATTTCTCCCAGGCAGGAAAGCAATGAGGGGCATAATGTGTGTGCTGTGTCAATTAGCAAGCACACAGAGCTAATGGGCTGGTGCACTCGTGGTGTCAGCATTGCAGGAGCATCAGCCCAGCCCAGACAGTCCCAAAGCAACACAGCCTGCATTCCTAGAACTGCATCCCAAGGATAAGTGCAAGTACTTATTCTCTGGAGTCTACAAAAGGCTGAGATGCTGATGCACTCATGTCCTTAAAGAGACCACTGATACATTTCTTCCCTTCCTGGAAGCCCACATGCCTAAACATTTCTCTGGTTTATGTCCCCAAAGAATATCACTAATACCTCTGCTCTGCTGTCAGATTTCATTGAGGTTGGAAAGCAGGTACTGAGGAAAGAGGGCAGAGATGGAAATGAGAGATGGACACGAGCACACGGTCAAACAGGACAGTGCCAGCCCTGATCTGCTACAAAGGGAGCTGGCACAGTCCTCTCACCTAAGCCACTCCACTGTCCCCAGCAGTCCTGGCTGCAGAAGAGCTTTCTCAAAGTACATTTGGAAAGGTCTTTAAAAGGATTATGAGGAGAAACACATCTCAGCTTGGCCTTGAGCAGACTGACCTCCTCCTGTCTCTGCCAGCAACCACCAATGCCACTGTGGCTGCAGGGAGAAGCACAGAGAAGCACCACAGACACCCTGGGCCTGGGCTTTGTGCTCCCCTCTTATCAAAGGACTCCCCTTGCATGGCATCTACAGAGGGGTTCTGCAGACAACATCGACTCAGTTCCCCAGGCTTGTGGTCTCAAAAGTGAGACAGAGTTGTAAGCAAGACCTGACAGCACCAGCTTGCTGTTCTGGGCCATTTTACTAATGTATTTATGAAGTCTGGAAAATGTCCATATGATTTCTGCAGGTACTGCATAAATAATTCACCATGCAAACTTTAATAAATAATGTCATTTTAATACAAATCCACGATGAAGAGGAGGAAAACAGCATTAATGATAAAGAATAGGATTTGGGAGAGACAAGAAGGAGACCAAAGTTTCTCTATGAAGAGGTTTAAATTAAATGAAATAACTTAGAAAGCGTTCAATAAAAAATAAGAGGGAGTGGTTGGGGTCTGATGTAAAGCTTTTTGAAATTCATTACTTCCATCTGCTTCAAAGGGCTCCTGGTCAAGCTTCCAGTTTTCAACATTATACAGAGATAACATCAACTGTTAAAGCTTTAACTGTTACATCTATTTATTTCCAATGGCTGGGCAATATATTGAGAACATAGCATCGCATCTGTATGAGGCATTTGGTCTGTCCAATTTTTAAAACAAATTTCAGCCCTTTTCAACCTAACACCATATGATTTCTCAGGTTTCTGCTACCTCGCTCACTATGAAGTCATAATGTAAATTAAAGCCACAGTTCTGCAGCTGTTTATTTACTTGAGTAATCTCAATGACTTCACCAGGTTCACACACATCTATTTATAAAACATTCTCAGTTCAACAATAAAGTGCCTTGATCTCATGTGAATAGAAATGTGCTGAATTAGCTATAAAATATTAATCCCTTTTTATGTGTATTTTCTGTTCCACACTTCCCAAGCACTGATCATGGCAAAACCAGAAGGAACACTGAGTTACTTCAGAAATCTTCCTCTACATTTCTTATAGATCTGGGCAGACCAGAGTGAGGTTCTCTGATCAGCATTTCCTAGGCTCTCTAAGCCAGGCTGGGTGAACCTTATTGGGCTGTGCCTGGAAAGGAGACACTCTCTAGTTCAGACCTAAGGAAGAACAAGACCTGCTGACTCAGGGTGACTCCTCACTGTAGGAACAGCTCCCAGGGAATCACAGAGAAGAGAGGGGACTTGGGGAGCAATTCAGAACAGGCAGGTGCTGAGCAGGACACGTGAAAGGGGAGTTGGCTCTGCAGGGTGTTGCAGAGGAAAAACAAAAACCTACCAGTTTGCAAAGGCAAGGGCCATGCAAAAATGCCTTAACAGCAGCTGCTGAGCCCTTGTTGTTTAATATTCCTGAATATTAAATATGCTGTTTAATATTCCTGAAGTGAGTACAAACTGTCCCATATGGTGTTAGATATAAAGGTACCTAGAAGCTACCTAACAAGGGATGTATAAATAATAAACTCTGCAAGTAAACTTTCTAAACACAGAAACACTGGTCACTCTGCTGGTCACTGAGCTGGCCACAGCCAACACACTGCACGTGACTCATTAGGATCCCACTTAGAAGAGGTGGCTCCCTGAGAAAACAAGGTCCATCCTCTCCTGTCCCCATAGCTGCCACCACCCTCTAATTTGTTGTCTCTGCTTAGGGAAGCCCATATAAAGATAAGGCATCTGAATCCAACAGCAACAAATGCAGACAAAGAACTTGTTACTATCAGAGGCAGATGAGCCAAGATTGTCACAGCTTGACCACATATGTTGTTTGAAGCATGGAAATGATTAAACAAAAATGTGTCAAGAGAAAGAGGGAGTTTGGAGCAAAAATCAGTGAGAAATAGCTTTGGAGAGACTGTTTGGAGGTTGTTACAAATGTAAGGCCCTATGGAATTACAGAACTAGTCTGACATAGAGATCTTTGAAATAAAGACAGCTGAAGGGGGTACTGAGAAAGGCCAATAAAACGCGTTCAATTGTCAGACCTCAGTGCTGGCATTGAAAATATCTGATTCATTTCCCAGCGTTATCCCACAGCCTCCCTCTAGCTCTGATGCATGAGCCAGACACAGCCAGTCCACCCCAGCCAGGTCTCAGGCACAGCTGGCAGCTCACTGAGGGCTCTTTGGGTTCACCACAGCAGATAAGGAAGCAAAGAGCTCAGTGACACTGTGCCCACACCAGAGAAATCTCCTGTGCCACAGAAGCCTCCTGACCTGGTATCTGTCCCCAGACTCTTGCCTCTGATGCCTGTGGTTACAGCTGTATGGGAAAGAATAGGGCAAATCTGAGGGAGGTGTCCCTGAGCCAGCTGCTGGCACAGCTACATGACACAGCTGCTCACAGTGATCCAGCTGCTGGAAGCAACAAGGAGCAGAACTGATGGCATCTGCCTGGGGCTGCACAAGGGTACTGAGAACAGTGATCCTGCAGCCAGGAGTCCTGGGGAAAACAGAACTCCATTTGCCAAAAATGCCGAGCAACGCTCGCCCTGCAAGTGGCCAAGGGCTTGTTGGAGTGGGGCTCTTGTAATGCCAATATGGCAACATAGTGATGCCAATAATGTCCTTTCTACCAGCTCTCCTCTGACCCCTGCCATAAGGAACAGACAGGTAAGGAACAAGGAAAGTTATTCTTGCAATAAGGAGAACTTGCGAAAGGTTTATTCTAAAATTAAAGGAAGTAAGATCTGTAACGGTGAGGTTTGAGCCTCCAAAGGTGAGAAAGGAGTGAGGAAACCAGTGCTGGAGTTGTAAATGGGGCAGCAGAAGAGACAGAAGAGACTGAAGACAAATCTGTCATTTATTTTGGGGGTGTGTTAGAGCCCAGACTCTACTTTTAGAGTGAAAATATTGTCTGAATTTAGAACAGTCAAGGAGGACATGACACAGGTACACAGGGTGCTGAACCATGCCCCCTCTAGAAGCCAATAGGACTTTTCCTTTTAGGCCCATTTTATGAAGTGGAAATTTGTAGAAAATCCACTTGTGAGGGTCTTTAAATCTGACCCAAGATCTCAGGTAAGCTTTGCAGACTAAACCTATCTTCTGTAAGAAAAGAAAATAACCCACTCTCGTATCTCAGTGTTAACCCTTAGCAGCTCCAGCTGAGAAAGGGAGGGAGGATGCAGATCCCAGTAGAAGTGGAAATAAAACCAGCACAGGCTAAAATGCAGCTGAGGATAATGCAGCAATTACAGGTTGCAGCTTGGAAAGGCAGGGGGGTCAGGCTGTGGAAAAGAAGTTGGACGAGTTATTTTTATAGAAAGGAGAGGTTTTAGGTAGGATGCTGTTGAAACAGAAGTTATTCCCAGACAGGGGAGGTTATTGGTCTGGTTTTTGTTTGCCCCTGTAAGGCAGTGGGCAGCTGAGACCTGCACAGGCTGTTCAGCATTCAGGAAGTGCTCTTCCCACCCTGGATCCTTCATATCCCCTGGTAACAGTTACTGATGCCTGACTCCAGAAGCCTGCACGAACTTCAACCAGGCTGTGGGTGGAGGTTTCTCCATATGGGGTGCAAAAATCTTTAGAGGCCAAATTCTGTCCTTGACAGTTAACTTCTGTACAGCCCCAGCACCTTGATGAGAGCAGTGTCACAGTGAACAGATGCTCTCAGCCCCAGATCATCAGCTCTCATTACTTTATATAGCACCCTCAGTGCCCATGGACAGAAAGGATGCCGAGTACCCGCACAACCAAATCCTCTCAAAATAAGGAAAAGAGCATATTGTATAGTTAAGATAACAACAAAGAACATAAACACAGAAGGAAAAAATAAAAAAAAAAGAAGAAGAAGAAGACAGCTAATACTTAACTAAAAAAAAAAAAAAAGACTTGAACAATGGCTTTGGAATAGTAGTTTTCAAACTTCAGCAATGGGATTTCTCATAAATCTTTACTCATCACACTTTACAAGAGTGTGTTTTGGGATATTTTAGACATAGTTAGCTGTTCTTATACTTAATTGCAAAAAGAAATAACTATATTTTTACTTACCTACTCAGCTTGGCTGTCAGAGAAAAGGATGAAAATACACAACATGTTTTAAACCTTTTTCAGCTCCTAAACAACAGAAATACATTGCAGTGTTACTGATAACACTGATCATGTATATGACTAGAAAACTGTGTATCTGACTCTGCAACTTTGAACTCAGAGAAGGAGAGTCTGTTCCAACAATCCTTGGGAAATTAAGGGGATGGCTGGGTTATTAAGGACAATGAGTATCAATTACAGATTGTGGGAGTAAGGCTGTTCTCTCAGCGTTTGATACTCAGTTTACATGGGCAATTGCCAACAACCTACAATCATTACTATCGTCTGTATTATTCTGATAAATAGTACCAAAGAGCCTGTTTACTGGGAAAAAAGCACTGCTATTATATTTGATTAGCTAAAGCAGAAACCAAATCTGATCTCTGTTCTCCAGCTGACACTTCACACAGATACTCTGTCCAGTTCAGCGTGCGACTTAGTTGATGTAACAAACCCCATTAACTGAAATAAACTTGCCACCTGATAGCCTGACAGTGAAAAGTTCTTGGAAACTGCCTTTCTCTCCACGTTTTCCATCGCTGCTGGGATAACTCGGTGGACCCCCTGCCCGCGCCTGCTGATGCTCCCAGGCTCGCTGTCTCACCCGGTGTCCGCAGGCTCCCGGGGCAAGCGGCTCACAGGCGGCTGGATGCCCCTTTCCCTGCCGGGGCCGGCGGTGGTCCCTCGGAGCCCAAGCCGGAGGTGCTACTCACCATGACGGCGAACACGAAGGCGACGATGTTGATGGGATAGGCGGGACAGAAGCAGGAGAAGATGCTGAGGATCAGGTAGCTCTTGGGCCGTGGCTGCGGCGGCTCGTCGGGCAGCTCATCCTCGATGTTGGTCTCGGGGCTGTTCTCCAGAGCCCGCTTGATGTCGGCGCCGGCGGGGAGCGCGGACATGGGGCTGCGGTGTGGCGGGCGGGCGGCGCGGAAAGCCCAGCGCTCCGGGCAGGCGGGACCGAGCGGCGCCGAGCCAAGGGAGCCGCCCCGGGACGGGGCCGGGCGGGGCGGGGGGGCTGCCGCGGCTCTCAGCGCGGGGCTGGGATCACGGGGAGCGGTGGCAAGAACACCGAGCCCGACCCGCCCGCCGAGGTTCCCAGTGCCCCGTCCCCGCGGGGTCCCTGCGCTGCTCTTGCTCGGCCCCGGGAGCGACCCCGGCGCTGCTGCAGCGCGGCCAGAGCGCAAAACCTGCGGCTGGTCCGGCCTTCCGAACTTCTTCAGCGCCTGCAGTTAAAGGACTTAAGCCGAGTTTGCACAGCCCCCGGGAGAAGTGCGCTGCGTTCCTAAACTCGCGTTTCCGAGTGTCCGAGACGCTTCAGCAAGGGGGGTAAAGCCCGCAAAGCCATTTCCTCGCATCTGGACTGAATTTGCCATCTCCTAACCCCAGCTGGCTGAACTTAGCAAAAGCACTGAAGAGCAGCAGAAACTAACGAACTTAAAGCATTATGGTCAATTTTTTAGCAAATGATTACATTCTTACTGAACATGACATCTGTAAGGTGAAACCCACTTAGGGGGATGCACGAAAGGGAGCAAGGAAATCAATATTGTGTCTAAAACCTAACATATGGGGGTGAAAAAACCCCAAACAACCACAAGTAAATAAAGATCTACTTCCATAATGGTTTTCAAGGAGCAGGCTGTTTCTGCTATGTGATACTAGAAAAACCTTCACACCTGTATCAGCAAAATGGAGACTTTTGGTAAGATGAAGGCTGAAGTTGAGATTTTGCTCTCACTGCTTTGTCCTGAGAGGATTTCATTAATTAAAGTTACAAAAAATAGTAAGTTGTGCTTACAGCTTTATGAATGAGACACTTTTATCCCCGGGAGTTTTGCAATACATTGAATGGAGCCACCCTGTTCTGGATGTTATCCTACAAGATGTGACACAGTAAAGACTTTTACAAGGAATAAAGATGCAGTGTTTTGACTTTCACAGACATTAATCATCTCTCAGCTGCATGTCTGGAATATAATATGGAGTGAGAATCTGCTGGTCTATCAAAATGTCAGAAGAAAAGATCTTTAGGAAAGAATAAGAAAGACCAGCTCCCATCTGCTTGCCAATGTAGCCATTAATGTTCAGGCACAAGCTCTGTGCAGCTGTAAAATCTCTGATCTGTTTGTTCTCAGGGGACTTTAAACACAGTCACCAGACAAATGAGGGAAAAACAGTTCACATCACACCACACAATTATGGTGGGGGCTGATTTCAGTAGGGATGGAGTCCACATCCTCTGCAAGGGATCAGCATCTTCCAGGGCCCCTCAAGCCTTTAATCCACGAGCACATTTTCGGGACCCATTGTAGAGTTTGAGTTTGGCTGCTAGTGGTTGAAACACATTTAAATAAGAACCTGTTATCAGGCTCCGAACTGAGAAAATTCAGCTGCTTAAGGCAGTTTGAGCCATCCAAGGTGGACATAAACAAGGACAGCAAAAAGCTGGGGCAAATCGACTCTGAGGAGAACGCAAAGTTGTGTGCAGAGATGAGCCAGAGCATCGTGACCCTGGGCTGTGAGGAAAGCATGTAGATTCTTCCTGTTTAACATCAGACACTGATTTTTAGTGCTTTTCCAGGGGACCTCTAACAGCGATCTGGAGACTGGCAGAGTTACCAGTGACATCGACAACCTGTGTTAAATCTTCCTCTGAGGACAATGAAGCACAGGCAGAATGTGGGCTCTGTTAAGCTGGACGGTGTGAATCCCTTCCCAGGTCTCTCAGACACAGATCTAATAGTAGAACCTGGTGTTTCTTGTGTGTTTCTAGAAACCGTAAAGTTTAATTGTTCAAATGAGGCTGCTAACAGATGCTAATGGATTGCAGAGAAAGCAGGAGATAGGAAGTGGTGAGATATTCAGGGCCAATTTGTGATAATGAGAGCTCATTAAGAGATTCTTGAGATAAAGGTTCTGTCAGGAGGCAGTTAGTGTGGCTGAATTTAGTGGTTTGTGTAGAAGATGGGTTAAAATCCAAGAACTATGTCCTGTTAGGACGAGACTGATTAAATTTTAAACGGCACTGACTTGTAGCCACTTACCGAGGTGAGGAAAAGGAAGGAGGAGCTCAGCCAACAGCTCGGGCTCGCAGGCTGCAGTGAGGGAGGGCAGTTACCGTCCCGAGAGCCTCGGAAGGGCTGTAACCTCAGAGGGAAGGACCACTGCGCTGAGACGGCTCAGCAGAAAGCTGTGAAAGTGATTTAAGACCATGACCTGAGAGTTTTAAGATATAGTTCCATGAACAATCATAAAAATAGCCTTCCAAGGGAATGAGTCAGAGCACCCAATATTGCTGCTTACAGCCTTGCACTTCAGGCTGAAACTTGAAAGAGAAACTGATCACTCTGCAAAGAGCAGCAATTTTTCCAGGGGTATGAGTAAGGCAGGATCATGGATAAATTGCTTATCACGATGGGCAAAGCAGATGGGCCAGAGACATGACAGTTGCAAAATGCTTTTTTTCGGAAAGCATCTGATTTCAGATGCTATGGCTTGCCAGCAGGATTCCTTGTATGGTGGAATATGGTCTCTCCACCACATTTTGCTGTATTCCTGGCTAGTAGGACTCTCCTCAAAGGCATGTTTACAGCTCAGAGTGGCCCTGGAAGAAAGTTCCAGTGTCTGCACACAAGTCCACATAAAGACCAAACATTGCAGTTTAATCCCCAGAGGTTCTTTGGGGCTAACAGATATGTCCAGACATGAAACAGTAACAGTCAAAGGGCACGTCAGGCTCTGAGCTTAGTTCCACTTATCTGAAAAAAAATACTCACCATCTTCCAACATTTAGCCATGCTTTGTCTTTCCTGAGAGAACAGAGAACCTCTCCACCTTCTAAGGGAAGAAAAAAATATAAACTGGAAATTAAGGAATCGATGCCTAAAATTCTCATACTGCATCCACTGCACAGTAATTTAAAGTTCTTATGTACTTCATCACAATATCTCATGATAGTAAAATCCATCCCTGTTTTAGAGGAAAGACCATGGAGTTTGAATTATGTGTACATAGCAGGGCTGTCCCTTCTGTCACATAGCTCAATGTAACTCTTCCCCTTACCCAAAAGGGAGATCACCTGGCGTTGGGACACAAGAGTTTGCATGGAGGCCTCCTATACTCCAAAAAGTAGTATTTTGGCGTGGTTTAATAAGTCCTCATACAGAAATATTCTGCAGGGGAGCAGTGGAAAACTAATCCACCCTTCTCTTTTTAAAGACAATTCTGTCTCTGGTCATTCTGGTCTTGCCAAGCATGTGGGAACCTCCCTTCTGTGCTGGCTGCCCATCCTCAGGACTGCCAGGCCCCTTAGCTGCTAGCACTTCCCAAATTCAGGGACTGTGGCTATGAAGGAACACAGCCAGAGCTGCACTATTGGTTTCTGGTGCTGTGAAGTTGGAAGGAAATCTGTGTCACTCCAGCAGCCACTGGAGAGAAGTGGCTCCCTGGCTGTTCCCAGGCAGCCCCACCAAGCGAACCAGCGTCTCCAGCTTTTCCTCTTTGCAGGTCTCCTGCTAAATCAGTTCTTTCCTTGGCACATCTTGTACATTTTGGTGCCCAAATTTGCTTTGCATTGATAGGTCTTTGCTTGGAAGCCTCTATTTATAGTGAACTGAGGTGAACTGTCTTTTTAACTTCTGCCTGAACTTCAGCTGCAGAAAGCATTCCATCCCACCCTCCTTTTTTCCTTGCGGTATTAAACACAAATACCCTCACTTTTTAAAAGTTTTGTTTACTGGCAGGCTTTGGAAAATAGCCATTATGTTTTTGGTTTTAGATGTTTTGGTATCTTTTAGCTGCTCTTCAGGTGATTATATTGTTTATAAAGTGAAGGTTGTAGATAGAGGCATTTTATTCAGACATGTTGAGAGCACTAAACTGAAGTATGAGGAGAAATGAAAGGGGAGAGATTTGAGAGGCTGCTTAAACTACTTCTCCTTTGGTAATTCCAAATGAATATATGAATCAAATTACTTGTCAACACTATGCAAAGGAAACAGCTCATTGTTCCTGCTTTTGAAATGGACAGAGTTTAATATGTGGCATATTAAACAGTGGAAACTAATGACTGGAAGGATGCACATTCCCTTCCTTAAAAATTATGGATCAGGATTGGTTTTGCTGTTGCATTTCTGTGAGTCAGCAGTGGCTGTGGGGCTCTACTCTGTACACTGATGCTGTAATAGGCATTGTGAGAGAAATCTTTTTCTTAGTTTAAACCAAACTTTGCGTTTTTACCCTTGCAGCTGCAGGGTCCCATTTTTCATTGTGGGCCACAGCTGAGGGCTGTGGCTTTGGAAACACCAAAGATTTGTGATGAGCTGTTAACTTTGGTAAATTATTCATGGTAAATAAATATGTGACCAGTGAAATGTTCAGATAAAAATGAAAGTTTCCTTCACAGTCTGAGATTGCTTTTTCATTCAGTGATAACCTTCTGGAATGCTATCACAATTTGAAGTCAATAATAAGTTGACTGTGCAAGCCTGCAAGAGCTCAAACACATGTGAAGATGTCTTTGGGTGCTTTCCATGATCCTGTCTCCTGGCTTCTGACCTGTCTGATGAAGTCAGATATCAACATCAGAGGATCTGTTCCAGCAGCTCAGACAGTGCTGGGCATCTGCTCAGTGCCATGGGTGACCTGTGCTGTGCTGGACAAGTCCTAGTTTCATCTCAGTGCTCCACTTCCCTGCAAACCAGTTCATGTTCTTCAAAGTTTTTCTCCTTGTGATTGACAAGACAGTCTGTTGTAGCACTGAAAGGGCAGAATTTTATCTTACCTTACTTTAATAGTCTGAGAACAGAGCATCAAAGCTCAGCTCAGTCAAATTTCCTTCAGAATCCATGTGGAGAGTTACTACAAGGGAGTCTAATAGCAGATACCTTCTCATTTATATGCTTTCTTTAAACTGGACATCTATTTTTTTCAGATTTCCTGCTATGAGGATTCATTACAGATGTGGCTGTGCAATGCAGTGCTATGAATTCAGCCTTTTGGAAATATTAATGACCATTTATTGTCTATGAGTTCATGAAAACCATTTATAAAAAACTTGTTAGTTTAAGAATTTGAACAATTTTGCCAACTTGAGTGGTATTTGTATCATTAAAGAAATTGCAAACTGATTTGTAGAGGCAAATATTGGAAGATTCCTCTTTCGAATGTTTTTCACAAATTCAAGTGTTTATGGAAATATTTGGGTTTTTAAAAATATTGTCTCATATTCCATTAATAAAGGTATTTGACACAGACAATTAATTTAATTAGTTCCCACTCCACAGTCAGCCTGGAATCTTTTCATGGACTTCTCTGGGTCAGCTCCAGCTTCACACAACACAAGCAACAGGAAAACACAGGCAGGGCTGTGCACAGTTGTGTTACAAGCAGGCTAAGTCTTGAACAAAAGGCTAAATACACCCATTAAAGAAACTTTGGATCTGGACTCACATCTGAACTTGTGGGAGGAGCTGAATACTAATTGTTCTATAAATATTTAATATACCTAGCACTTGCCCATTGTGTAGCATCCCAAAGGAGGCATCTTTCCTTTCTCACACATACACACCCGTACTCTCCTTTCATTAAGGGTTCCCAAATACAGTAATTAGAGCAGTCATCAAATTTGCATCTGGCTGATCAGTGCCACTCCAGCTTTATTTCAGTGTAATTGCAGTGGCCTCAGGTGCACTGGTGAACATGGCCCAGGGCTCAGGTAATTATTGTATCAGAGAGCATTTAATGAGGAAAAAGCAAGTGAGACACTTTGTGGCATAGGAATCCACCAGGAAATAACCTGCTGGTAGACATAACAGGACCTTGTTATTTTTCCTAATTTATACATTACATTTATCACAATTTAAAAAAGAAAAAGTTCAAATGCATGAATTCAATGTGTTTGTCCTCTGATACCCAGATAAGCCATGGTGCAGACACCAGCACATCAGATTGATAAATAATGTCCAAAAATATTCTGGTTTGAGACAGAATTGCCATGCTGTGATGCATGACTGTCAAAAATCCAGGTGCAGTTGTCACAGAGAAAAAGCTCCTTGGAGGGGCTAACCAGAGGGCGTAGGAACTTGTGGGTTTCTGTGAGGGTGAGAGGCTTTTGCTCCCCTTTAGCTCTAGAACCTGCAATTGCAGAGGAAGATTAACAGCTCCTTGCCCATGACTGAGGAGTCTGACTGCCCACTGCTCATCCTCACAGAGCTTCCATGCTAAATGGGTGTCTTGTTCAATAAGTTCAGTATTTTCCTTTGACACGTCATATGTGAGAAAATCTGGTAACTCTCCCATGGAATTTATAGAGGGCTTCCAAAAAAGTTGAACAACTTTCAACCCTTGCTCATGTCCTGGATTCTTTTTAAAAGCTTGCAGTAATCAAGTCTGGTTTTTTACAGGAGCAAAAGCTTGGTTTTCTGCCATTTTTCTCTCAGGCACTTAGATTATGTGTGTCATCGTTCCTCCTCTTTTCCTACAAGAAATGGGAACAGCTGGACATTGCCCCTCCTCACTTTTAATGCAAAATTTTCATTACAGAATATGTGTATTTCCCTTAGCTTCAACCTGCCCTCCTCTGTAAACATGCTTGAAGAGCCACAGTTAAGGAACAGCAGCCTTTGAAAGGCAAGGATTTGCTGGAATATTCTGAGAAATGTTCTAATGAACTCTCTGTGTTCAATATTTTGATGACTGTTAGAGCAACCTGGTCCTAGAAATAAAGTAGATGCTGGAGTGGTCAACCACAACGAGTTCTTTTAAAAATCTGCTACAATTTATGGCACAATGACCAAATCTATCCTATAATGGTGGGGTATAATTTACAATGTAATGTACTAAAATACAGCCACCCTAATAACAAGCAGTATAATTTACATGGGAAAGAAACAACCACTTGCCAGGGGAAAAAAAGATGTCAACAAAGAGGAGAGGATTTCTTTTCAGCCTTCCCATGTTTGGGGTCTAATCTTGCCCCTGTGAAGTGCACTGCAGAAATCTGGATCAACAATGGAAAATCAGAATCTTGAAAATGGACATTGTTAATCAGGACTGACACCACTAAAAATAATGTTATAGTGTGAGACTGATGGAGCCATCAGCCCAGAGCCTGCAGGAGGTTTGAGGAGCTGGAGCATTCCAGCTCCTTGGGGAGGCATGCTATGACAGGAAAGAGTTTCTAGGTTGCTGTACTTTGTGGAAAAGTCAGTTTTTCTCTTCCGGTGGAATACACCCTTTATTTCCCTTTGTGACTGCAGAATAATCAAGGATCTGACTTATACTACATCAGGTAGATCAAAATGCGTCTACAGCCCCTTTTTGATGTTCAGTGACAGATGATTAAGAAGAGTACAAGAAACAGGGCAATTGCAGGGTGTTTCAGGCCCTGGTACCTCCTTCCAGCTTGTCATGATTAGCTCTTTTTGATTCAAAATCAAGAAAATAAAGCTTGGAGCCCCTGATAATTCTTCCCAGCTGCATTTGGTCCTATCTTTGTTTGTCTTTGATCATTTTCTTGTTGTGGTGTTTCAGTTTTCCTACTGGGAAATGTATTCTGTGTGTAAGATTGTGGCTACACAGACCCAGTCACCAGATCAAACTGCTGGTGACAAGATCAGCCATGGCACTTGTGATAATAATTTATTCTGATTTTACAGTCATCAACACTCATCAGGGTAAACAAGAATCTTTCCACTGACCTTAACAGGAGCTGGAGCAGATCCCAAATATCCTGGAGTTTGTAAGCACGAGTTTTCATCTTCTGAAATGCTACAACAGAGATATTTATTAAACTTAGCAGGAAGGATTGTTGGTATTAGCATGCCAGGCTAAATAGAATTCCATCTCTTTAACGTGCTGGTGTGGTACCATTAATTTACAAGATGGCAGAACAGAGTGGTGATACATAAATCTGAGATTCTGATTAGAAAGATGCACCCCAGTTTCTGAATACCCCTCCAGTGACATTTCTTTCCAATAAAACAGCCTATATCCAAGACAGAGATGTTTATTTTATAATCCCTATTTATAAGATGCTGCTTTTTATGTCCAGTATAAAACACAGAGGGACTATTGTTGATAAAATAGGATGGTTGGCTTCTTTTCTACCATGGTAAAATCTTTCCTAGGAAAAGAGAATGGAGATGACAAATTCAGAGCCCTTGTGAAGCAGAAGGGAAGGGTGAGTGCTGAAAGAGGCATTATTTACTCTTTCAATTGATGAGTTTTCCTGTAGCACTTCCCAGCCCAAAATTCAGGAAATTCTCACAGAACCAGAGCTTTCTGCCCAGTGACACCCAGGCAAATCTTCCTATTTCAGTGTCACAGGTGGAACGTGAGGAGAGAAGGGTTTGGGTGACACTGGGAATGGACAGCAGGAAACATTTCATTGTCTGAATCCCCTCCAAGCAAGTGATCAACCCAAATTTTCCTGGCTTGTTTTGGCTAATGGAATTTGTTAGTGACTGTTCCATCAGCTGAAATTGTAGAGGGTCAGAACAGCCAGGGACAGAACTCTGATCTGAGCAGCTCCACCAAACACTCTGGTGACCTTTAGCAAGCTGCTTGGACTCTTGGTGCATCTCCAGGTGTTAAATGGGTTACTTTGAACCTCCCTTGCAAAGGTCTGCTGAAATTGAGAGTCTAAGACTGTGAGATTGTTCATGGAAGTATTTGGGAGAATCCAAGATAGCTGCAGTAAAAAGCCCTCCGAAGTTTAAAAAGCCCAAATCCTCTTTTATCTGGGTATGGACCTCTTAGTGTTCTGTTTCAGTCCTTTAAATTGGCAGATAAAGACTTGAGTAGAGCTGAGGACCTTGCCTGAGGAAATTAAGCTTTTCAGGAAGCAGGAAAAGGAAAGCTGCTTTTTTGCTCCAGAGGAGCTCTTTGCCACCTCAGAGTGAAAGAAGCAGAACGTTTTTCACTATGCTGGTGCTGGAAAAGCAAAAAAGACAATTGCTTTCTTTTTAGAGGAGAAACTTGGTGGCAAGAGGAGAGAGAAGAGCCATCATCAAACAAAAGCATACATAAGAGACAAAACCATTAGAAACTTCTAACATTCACACTGGCATTCTGCTCTGGGAGCTCACAGAGCTGCTCAGACATTAGCTAATTACATTTGGCACAATGCTCTCATCTTACATGCAGGCAGACACATTAGGTCTCCTCCTTAGCTGGTATAAAATTTGGGTTTTGGCAGCATGGCTGGTGCCCTCCAGCTGAGGACAAGCCCTTTTGTTTCCATTATTTTTTATATGTGATATATAAATAAATTTCATTTATTAATGAAATTTCACAAACTCTGCCTGCAGTTCCATACAGTGAGGAAGGACCAAGATGAAGGTTCCACCCTCTGTAACCACAGTTCAACCAGGAACTTCCAAGCTGCTAAATTAAGATTTCTTTTTGTTGGCCACAGGGTAACACAACAGTCCTGACAATGAAACTTGACCCAGATCACGGTGGAACAATCCCAGAACAGCAGAACTGAGGGCTCCCAAAACCTCTTGAGGGCTGCAAGGAAGTTAAAAGAAATAGAAGCAAATGGTGGAATTGAGGTTTCAGAGATCAGGAGGAGACCTGGTAGTGCTTATCTGCCAGAATCACTGCAACTGATTTCTCTGAGCACCAGACCAGGCACACAGAGTTTGTGGAGGGAAGTTTTTCCACCGGATTTTGAGATGAAGGAAAAGTATGGACAGAGGAAAATATGACTTCTTTACCTGTACAAATGCTAATTTATCACTGCCACATATAGAAAGAGTAAAGCAGGGGCTCAACAGAACTTCAAGAACTTACTTATCTCTAATGTCTGTAAGTCAAAGAAATCTGTGCTCTTGGTTCTTTTCCCTGAGAAACAATTACCTCTTGATAACGAGGAGGGACAAAAGGAGGCCATTAATCAATAAAATATTACACATCAGCAGTCACTGTGCTCACCTGGCCTTGTTTCCCCTTACTGTGGCTGAAGGATAAACAGCATTTCTCCCCAGTGGGCCCTCAGGAAGCTTTGACAGGCAGGGAAGCAGTTCATTAAAATCATCAGCTAAGAAAGTCACTAGGTCACTAATTCCATCATCCAGCAACAGGAAATAGACATTTGAGCCCAGACGGGTTCACAAATATCACATATTTTTCACTGTCTACAAGTTCAGGGGTGCCATTCTACTGCCTTTCCCTGCAAAGTGATGGCAAACATATGCTGAGGTAATCAGGCGAAAATGGAAAATGTACTTCAGCTGGAAACCTGGGAGATGCATCTAATGATGCTTGGCTTTTCAATATTGATGTATTAAATAAGGCAAGAATTAATCCATAATGAGGAAATCACTACAGAATAAACTCCATGCCAACTGTCCCCCCATCTGAATAACAAAAATAAAATAATTAATGTAGAAAAAATAGTCTTAAATCTTACAACTACCCTGTGTTTGGGCTATTTTTGTATAGAGGAGAGCAAAACCGAAGAGCAGATAGAGTCAATGCTGTTTGGATATGGAAATCAGTGTATCTGTACTGAGCAGATGCTTCCTACACTGTAGGTATTGTTAGAAGAACGTTATAAAACATCAAGACAAAACAGAGAGTCTCATCTGGACGTGTTGGGTGCTAAAAGTCTGCCTTTGTAAGGCATGCTAACACTTGGCATGTGTAAAATGCAGAATAAACTGCTGCCTGTGAGAGATTTCGCTTGGTCCCGCAGTCAGGGGAACAACTGCGATGAGAACACAAAACACGAGGTGGCATCGTTGCCATTTTGGTCAGAGGTGCCTGGTTTCATTGCACAGAGGTAACGCTGGAAATGTGCTCTTTTCCCTTCCTTGTCTCCTTCCTCGCCGGCCACCAACTTCCAGAACTACAAGAGCTGAGCCCGGCTTGTGATCTTGAAAAGGAGCTGTTGGCTTTTTTCAGCGTTGCTGAAGCAAAACAAAGGTATCTGGAGGATTCCGGCGTCTGTGACAATGTACAAAACTTGAATAGCTCATGGATGCAACAGCCCCCCTTTTCAGAGCACAAGTTAATGTTTCTCCTCGAGTGTCCTAACAGTTTATGACAGATGTCACTCACACTGAGGTGGTAAATAAATCAGCAATGACATAATAATCAAATGATACTGATTAATAAGCCAATGGTTGTCATAACATCTTTCCCCTGAAGAGTTCAAAGTGTACTGTACAAAATGAATCTTCATTTAATGAGATCCTAAATTATTTCATCTGGTAACTTTTCAGTGCAGGGATTTCACCCCCAGGTGCCTGCTCTCCCCACCCTTGTCACACAGGGAATCAAGAACTGGGCTCCTCTCACCCCCACAGCTGCAGCAGTTCTGGAGAGCACACCTGCAGAGCAGCCTGAACCTTAAAAAAGGTGTCTGGGTAAATTTTCAAATCAGGATTCTTCCACTGTTTTCCAGTTTTTCTGTATGTAATGGTCACCCTTCACACACTCTGGGAGTCTGGCAGGCGATGCAGGAAACCTTTAGCAGAAAGAACAGCAATAAAAGAGAGGCTTTTGGGAACAAATGCATGTCTGATTAATAACTCTGAGTTTGCCTGGCATTTCTGCCACTTCACAGCCTTCATAACTTGCACAGAAAAAATGGCTCTTTGGGGAATGCACCACTCAGTGTAATTCTGAATGAATCACAGAATGTTTTGGGTTGGAAGGCACCTTTAAAACGAATAATGCCAAACAGCTTTACTTTATTGGACTTGAGCACCAATTCCCTTTGCTGAGCATTGAAATCAGGGCTTCTTCATTGTTCATCAAATTCTGGATGACAAACTTGAGTATGAAAGGAAATAATAAAATCCCAACAAATGCTTTCATTTTACTACAGATTTGTCCTCTTCATTTTTCTCCATTTATTTTGTTTGGCCTCTGTGGATTTTCCAGTGCAATCAGTGCCTGTTCTAACACACTTTCTGATTGTCTTTACTATCCATTTTCCCTGTGCTATCATCATTCTCCTCTCTCCATGTGCTGAGATAAATCTCACTGATGTAAGTGCTCTGCAACACGCAGCTTTTACCATTTCACTCTGAATGCAGAGATACAGGAGGAGAATTACACCTTACAATAAAAATAAAACTCTTGTGAAAAGACTGCCATTTTTAAATGTCCTGTCTAAATTCTGCAATGCTGCTTTGACAGTCCTGAAGACTGATGTTCCAAACCTTTCTAGCCTGTGCATGACTGGGCTGTGGTTTTCATTGCAAAGGCTGAGGATTTGGCAGCACATCATCAGGAAGAGCTGCCTCCCACCAGTTTAGGATACATGTTACTGGGACAGGAGGAAGGGGGTGAGAAATTTCCTCATTAAACCAGCAGAAAAGGAAACTCATGGTTCTCAGCTTCAGCAGGGCCAGTTGTACACTCAGTAGTGTCCTGCTGGTGTGGATGTACAGCCAAATCCTCATTATCCCGGGCTGGATTATCCAGGTAACTGGAATCATGTCACACACAGCCCTTTTATAGACCCTCCAAGCACTATTTTGAGAAAGGAAGTTCTGCTCCTTGCATTCTTACACTACACTGCTCATATTTGTTTGTTTTTCTCACTTCATGAGAGAGCCAAGACAAGCAGCACGCAGCAGTCAAGTGTTCCTCTGTGATTCAGCTTCCTTGGCAGGCAGAGCATGGAAAAACCAGCCCCATTGTAAACGAGACAAGCGCCTGGGGAAAGCAACGCCTCTGCCATGGCTTTGTGTCTCCACGAGAGGGGTGACCAGCCTTGTCGGAGCAGAAACAGAGATTTCAATCCTCACAGGCAGCCCTCGGCAGGGCAGGGCTGGCACAGAGAGCTGAGCACGTCTGTTCTGTGCTGGCAAAGTCGGAGCTACCCAGGGGTTCTGTGCCTCCTTATCAGTTTTGTCCATTTTCATCACGTTCCCCTTCAGTTCTCATGCCCAGCTGTCTTAATCTTTCCATGTCACTTCCAAAATACTTCATTTGTTTCACAGCCTGGTGTTCCTGACAATATCACCCTTCCTGCCTGCTGCAAAAAACCAAAGCAGCCCAACCAACCAACACCAATCTGTGTTTTAAACATGATCATACTTCTGCAGAGTTAACTGGGAAGACACTAAGGAAGGCAGAAAACAACGAATGTGAAGAACATATTTTATGTCCAGCCTGTGGGCAATAATACCAGCTTTTGCAGTATCCTGTATACATCCGTATTTTACAAATATATTTAAAGTGTTTACATTTTATATCAACTTCAGGCTGTAGGTAAGAAAATCTTCAGAGTCAAACTGCAGGCTGTGTGTGGGCTGAATTTATTATTCAATTTTTGTGTGAAAAGGATTACAATGCCCAGAGTAAATATATCCAATGTATATGCCCAGAAGAGTCATTCAGAAATAACCCCAAAACACTGCTGTAAATATTTAACCTGTAATGTATTTTTTGTACACAGTCATAGAACTGTCCATCATCATTCCTATATTTTTATTTTAATGTCAAATCACATAACTTCATCTTTAAAAGGCCTGAAAACAAAATCTGCTCAAAAGCAAACTGAGTTGTGCTACAACAGTTACAAAAAACAATCTCTTCCTACCTCTGAAGGCTCACTGGAGTGTCATGTAAGGATCAAGCTGCTTCTTCATGATCTTCTGCCTCACATTGGCAATGAGATGGATTTGCTTTTAATGGAACAGCTTTCAGGGAAACTAAGGCAAGAAACTGGCATCCTGTAGTAACCACTTTGTCCAAGCACCAGTATTGCTCAGAATATACAGCAAGACCTCTTATTCTCACTAAAAATCTAATTTAATATAATGTACAGGCGGGGATGTTTAAACTCAAATTTATGAAATAATTTGATGTATTTTAAAAAATGGTAAATGATATTGACTTTGGATTGTTATCATCTTTCACTCCAGTCACATCCAGGCAGGGAAGTGCCCTCACATTGCATTGGGATGTACTAAAAGTGCTGCAATGTTTCCATGGCCTGCACTGCTCTCGTGTCAGAAAACACTCCCTGACATTTGCATGCCAGGTGCTTTGCATGGAGAGGGCTGAGTTTGTACAGCACATCATGTGCTTCAGAACCAGTTCTGTGCCCTCACCCTGCCTTCTGAGCCTCTGCTTCCTTGGTAGTACACTCTCATGGTCCTGAATGAATGGCAAGTTCGCTCTCTAGTTCTTCTGGCAGCAAACCCTAGGGCACAACCACCTTTAAAATAATGTACACTGTGCCTTCTCCAGGATGTGGGACATTCTACAGGTGCTGATAAAACCCTCTTAATATTACACACTTGATGGGGCTATCCAGGTACAAAACTTATTTCTCTTGACCTCAAGGAGGGGGGAAAAAAAGCTCCAGCAAAGTCTGTTTGTAAGAATGGTTTGTCATGTTGATCTTTTGGCTGTGGAAACCACCACAGAGCTGAGTGATGAGGGAACACATCTCATGTTAGCTGGAAATGTTACAGAGAGACTACAGAAAAAAGCACTGGTGGAAATAGAAACAATTCCACAGGAATAAGCTAGAACACTGCTTTTTCTACAAAGCTGCTGGAGCACAGGATCTCTTCTGTTTGCAGAGGCAAGATTTATGGAATATTTTCCAGAAAGTACATACTGCTTGCACAGCAGCAAAATGGTTATTCTGCCACCCATGCAAAAAAAATGCACATATTATCTGAATTTACTGAATGCTGAATTAGGTTGTTTGGGGGGAAAAATAATAAAAAGAAAGAAAGAAAAGAAAAATAGGCATAAACTCTGTTCTAATGAGTTGCTTTCCCTTGTCATTCAGAAACCTATCAGGTAACACACCTGCAATCCAACCTTCTTAACCACCTTTGTGTTTATGGACACCTTTTGACAAATCTTCATGTTTTACCTGTAGGGATGACAAAAACTATTTTATAAAATCTTGCCAACTCAGTAGTGATTGCTGTCTCCCTTCCAGAGAGGATGCCATGTATGCTGCCCTGAATGAGACATCCTAAAGAAACCTGCTACTTAGTATTCCTGAAAATTAAAGTTTCTTCAAAGAAAAGCAGATTTTTAGAGAGGTTTTGAGATAGGTACCCAAATACAAATGCACCCAATTCATTAATCACTGTTGGAAAGATAAGCTTTGTTCTTTCAGCTGTGAAAAAACCCCAGCCATTAAGTAGAAGACACTAAATATTTTTTACATTAGATGCTTATAAAAATATTGCATTAGAAAGTAAGGTAAATTTGAACAAACTATGAAGAAAATCTGTTTTCAGTACCACGCTGTGCTAGTGGCATAACTGTCAAGTCTGGTGAGTTTCTAAACCTACTGTATCACTTTGCCATTCTTCTTTTAAATGTCATGTGGAATTTATTGCATTTAACACCATCAGGTATCTAATTACATCTCTGTGTCTCCTTATCAGCATCCACCACCACTCCAGACATCCTCGAGCAGCCCTTCACTGGCTGCAGTTTCCAGACTCCCCCTCTTTGAGCAGATCTTTCTACAAAAATACCCTTTACTCTTTCTGCCTCCCATTGGAAGGTGAATGCTTTTCTTCTCTGCTCTCTGGAATACTTGCAAAATCAATTTAACTAACTGTTTTCCTTCAAATTAACATCTCTGTTGTCCTTCCCACGGCTGTTTCATTCCCGCTTTGGTGCCAAACCCCTGGAGAGACAGACACACCCTTTTTCTCTGTGTTATTCCCTCCAATCGCTCATGCAGTAAAACACCTGTCAGGCTCCTTGGCAGAAATCCCAGTGTTAGCTGTCAAATCCTAAATCATCCTCCGAGGTGCTTGGTGTGCCTCACACGGTAATAAGTGACATTTCCCTGAGCACACAACACCTTGAAGTTGTAATCCCCAAATTCAAAAGGTCTTTTTCCTGTCTTTTTGGGAAGCAGTGCATGCAGAAGAGGAAATGGCTGCTGAATGGTGGCTGTGTTAAACAGCAGCCCAAGCTATTTCTACATGGTAAAAGTCAGAGCCCTGCTTGGAAGAGCCCAGTCCTTTCATTCATCTCCTCCTGGAGAAACTGAAGACAAATAATCAAGCTTGTCTGTATTACCAATAATATTTTTGAAATATTAACCTCCATAGCTCTGAGCTAGTCAGACATTAATTAGAAAAGAGAAAAAAAAGCAAAGAAGGATTCAGTAATTTCACCTGACTTTGATTTCTATGCCTTAGTAAATCATCTGTGAAATAGGTATATTTACCTGTTCTGCAGAGATCTAACAGTGATAAATCAGTTGAAGAGGCATTGATCAACCCCAAAGAAAAGCCCCAAATTCAGGAATAAGTTTTATATGGACTATCCTTTGCACAAATACTTATATCCTCTTTAAAAAAATACTTTTTTTAAAGGAGAAGTCAAAGCTAAATTGCTGTCTGGAAAGCTTTGGGGGAAAAAATCCAGTTAGTGTTTAATCTTTCATACAAGTCCCACATTTTTCTTTGCATTGTGAGGATGATGTGTGTCATCTGAACTGGTCGGCACACACGCACTGCTCATTACACAGAGCCATGAAAAATTAGCCTTGCATTTTGTACATTTCCATCATATACTCCCTGTCTGTGGAAAATGAGATTTTTAATTTTTCTTAAGATGAGGTGAAGAAAGCAAGCTTATAACTCTAATCTGCTCTATAAAACCTTTGACTGGTTGGGTGGGGACTGAGTGATAAATGATATTTCCTCAGCAGTGACCTGTTGTTCCACCACAGCTGCCACCACTGCAGCTTCAACATTTACCTCTGTCAGCATGATGTAACATTTTAACCTTTGCACTAATGCAGCTCCTCACTCAGCCACCAAGCACTGAAAAATCCAATTTGTATAAGCAAAGGTACCGTTGGACAAAAGGCTTTGTATTGAGTCATGAATTCTTAAAAGAAATCTTTCTGTTAGAGTCACACTCAGCTGTATCTACAGATTATCTGCCTGCTACAGAATCTCTTTTCCAGCTTTGAAATACAAATATGTGCCCATGTGGGTTAGGGTTGTGTGTGCTCTCAAAATTACGTCTGTATGAGCTACATGAAGATTTGTGAATTTGGGGTATGAGGCTACAAGGCACCTGTACTTGTAATCCATTAATTGTTTTTCCTTCTATTCTGTTAAATTGTGTTTGCACTTGAATATACTTCCAGCAATATATTATAGCAATGAGTTCCTAAATTTAATCATGCTTGAAAACGCTTCCCATTGCTTTAAATTTTCTGCCAGATAATTTAATTTGGTGTGCAATAAATCTGGTGTCAAGGGAACTTGTGAATAACCACTCTCTAATCACTTTTTTCCACGCACTCCATGACATTAGAGAGATCTGTCATAACCTTGTCTCCAGCCATTTCTCTCCTGCCCTGAAGAGCCTCAGTCTGTTTAATTGGTTCTCATGTGGAAGTCATTTCAGATCTCTGCCATATCTCACCACTTTTTTTCAATCAAAGTTGTGATACCAGCCTGGGTGAATAGGAAGGACAGGAAGAGATAAAGCACTTTAAAAATATTTCTATTTTTCCATAAATATTTTTTTAGCCTCCTTTTCATTCTTAGGGTCTTTCTTGCCTTTTTGACAGCTCTTGAACAGTCCCAGAACTCTCCCCAAATGGCTCTAAGAGCTCCTTCCTGAGTGGTAATTTAGAGTGTAGCAGAGCATGCTGTCAGCCTAATAATGATAATATAAATATCAATTAAAAAGTAATTAGTAGCACTAAATGGTAAACGTGCCTTTCTGGTCCAGTTTGACTTGGAAGGAAATTAAAAGATTTAAGATCACCTAGTTTTGTAGTGAACTGCATTGCCGAGCCAACAGATAAAGACTCTGTCAGGTCTATCAAGTGGTCAGAGGCATAAGGAAGTTTGCAACCAGGAGCTGCAGAACTGGAGAACCTGGGGAAAATCCAGAGCTCTGTGCATTTATACCCTGCTGCCAGCCTGTACCTGGGAGACTTGCTGACAAACTCTGCTTTATCCCAGTCTATTGGTTGGTCCCCATATGTAAAGGGGTCAAAAAGCCATTCACCACACACACCAGGACTGCTTCTCCCCTCCAATTTATCAGCCTAATTCTACATAATGCTACTCTTTTGCCTCTGTTACACATAGACACATTTTGTCTTGACTGAGAACACAGACAGAAAACAGCTTTGGAGAGCTTTACCCTGCAAGCCAGAGCATAAACTGTTCACTGTTCTTACCAACCACTCATGAATAATTTAAACACACGTTATGTCAACATTATTGTATTGACTAAAAGAATGTTGAAAACCTAAATTACTATTTACTTTTGGCAGTATAAAAGTTCAGAAGCAAGAGATCTTTTACAAAATACCCATCACTGTCATACATAATTGATAGAATAAAATCAGCTACTAAATATCACTTAATAGCTGGCTTTGTTCTGTAATGATAATGTATATGGAATTCCTGTTGAGTTCAGTGGGATAACCCTTCAAGGGAAGGCTGTGGGAATATACATACATCTATTACTAAATGTATTTAATTTGCATATTTATTTGCCAAAAGAGAAAAAAGGAAGAAAACACAGATTTGGCTGGGATCTCAGGATTTTCTCCTGGTTCTGCAAGCTGCAATAAGAGAGGAGGATGCTGTGCTGCTGGTCTGGCTGTACCACTCCCTGCTGACTGCACAGGGACAAAGTCAATCCAGGATTTGTTTATGGTGTGTAATTCACAACACTGAATTAATAACATTCCACTGAAATGGTTATTATTTCTTGAAAGAAGAGCAACAACAACATACAAAGGCCAAAATATCCCCAGCACATTGCTCCTCCCCCTTGGATTCTAGCAGGTCAGCATGTCAATCGCTGGATTTGAGAGCCAAAGCTTCCAAAAGCCAGTGTGTGGCACAGAGCTCTTGGAAAAGCATTCACTGGGAAGAGGAGAAACCAACATGTTACATTCTAGTCAGGGAAAAAGCCCAGCTGGCACCATGTGGGCTCAAACAGACACATCCAATTATTTCTGTAGCAGGAGCTTTAAACTGTCCCAGTGGGTTCTAGACACCTCTCAAAGTTTTTCTAGTATTAATACATAACTCTGTGTCCTCAAAGAATATTTTTGGATGTGAAATTTCCAATGGGCTTATCTTGATGACGTGCCCAGTGCTTTCAAACTTAGGAGAATTCTGACATTTATCCCATTATGGTGTGGAGTCTTGGGGGTTTGCATTCTGTAGGAACTTCTAAGTTTTGCATTTAAGTAAAAACAGTGTGCAAGTTTAAAACACTGAGCTCATCTTTTTCCAAACCAAGATTATCTTTGGCATTCAGCTTGTTCCATGTAAATGTATAAAGACACATTTGCTGAGCAATTGGGTTAATGAACTCAGAACAGACCAGACTGTGTTAGTGACTAATCCAAACTACAGAAAAACAAACATGGTACAAGCACTGCCTCCTCTCTCTCTCTTTCATAGGCCCACTTTTACCTTGGCTGATTAAATTTTAATTTTCACAGCCTTTCCTTAAAATGAGTCCAATCCTGAAAGCTACACCACATAAAACATTTGATGCAGTTTAGAACTTGCTGAGTGAATGTCAGCAAGGCCAATGACATGTGCTTCTGCACATGTGCACATACAAGGTGTTCTTCAGGATTCAATCATCATTTAATGTTAAAATCTAACAGTTGCTGCCAGTAAAGACAGACTATCCCCACCAAGTCCTGAAATTCTCAGAATACAGTTTCAGCAGCTGAACAGCTCTGGGTGTACCTGTGATGGGTCTGTGTCACTGTGAGTCTCACTCATGTCCTACCATGGAGGGCAAGACATGAATCTTCCTTCAAACTTACCTTTTTGCTCCAGGGTGGTTTGGAATCCAGACACTGGCATAAACAGTAATAAACCACTGTAAGATGATATTTTTTTTTTCTTCTTCCCTGACTTCCTCACATGGCTGTCTCCTGTGGGAAAGAAGAAAGACTGAAGTTAAAAAAGTAGTATGTGAAATTAATGTAGAGCTGATAAAACTGTGTATTGTTTTCATCACACTTCCTCATCTTCTTAGCTTTTCAAAGAATACTTAGATGCATTTCCAAATTGGTAATGACTGCACTTATTAGCATTTATTAATATTGAAAGTTGGATAGTTCTATGTTTACCAGGATATATAATTTTCATTTATTTCTAATATGCTTACAGTACTTTATAAATTATAAATACAGTATTATTTGTATTCACAAATTTATACTACTGCTTATAATTAGCAATTAAGCATTTATATGAAATCAGATTTGGAGGCAGAGGAAATAATGTCTGATTTGTTTGAGAACAGATGCTGACACACTGCTGGCATTCCATTCTTGTTTTCATTTGTTTTCTGTTGGAATCATGCCACTGGAGGTGGTAGGATTATATACCTGAGGCCAGGGTTTCAAGATGTGCTTCAAATTCTGTTCAGTTTTTCCTGGATTACCATATTGTCAGCACAGAAATAGTAAAGATTAAGCTGAAAAGATTCACCCCAGTGAGAAGAGTCTTGGCCAAACCAGTGTAAACAGAAAACAGAGTTTTTTACAGGCTGTGGGTGCTGCTCATTCACTGCATGAATCTCTGACCTGTTTTCTCCTTCCTTCACACTGTCTCTGAGGAATACTTTGTTCCTTTCCCACCTTTTCTAGCTGTTCAATTAGGGACCATTTAAAATGCTGGATATTCAGTGTCACTCTAGTAAATATGATAATTTTCTGTTGAGAATTACTCAGCCTGTCTGTGATTGATTTTTTTGTTGTGGTTGTCATTGTTCTCTCAGGAGAGATTTTATTTCTTATTTTTTATTAATGGTTACATATTGTTGTCTCAGTTTATGACTAGAGCCTGATGGCATCGCTGATGACTCTGGAGAGTGAGTTTTCCAAGTTGAGAGTCAGTTCATGAGAGGAAGGTAGTATTTGGGAGTGACAAAAGCCACAGCAAAGCAATGAGAAAAGACTGCTGGAGATGGATGAGCTTTTGATGCACTAAAGCTCCAAAGGTCTGTAACCTCCAGAAGAGTCCCCCTGACCTGCTGAGCAAGGATTTAATCATCATTCATTGAGGGCTAGCAGGTGGAGGACAACTCCAATCTTACAATGGGCATTAGAGGTGCAGTGGGAGCCAAAGGACTGAGGACAATTCAGTGATCAAATGGAAAGAAAACATGAAGAAGGCTGTAAGTAATAGATGTGGAGTTGTGAAGAAACCCAGCTACTTCTGCTGAGTATAATTCTATTTTATTCTTAGTGCTGTGGGGTCCCACACCGGGGAAACAAAAGCATGGCACAAGCTCACCAGGTTTTTTCTTTTCATTCCTGAGGTAGCTATAAAACCTCTCCAGAGTTCACTCACCTTCCTCCTGCCTTCTAAAGGTCCTCTTTTTAAAACCACTTCAAGCACTTTTCCCCCCACGCTTGCCAAGTTTACAGCTGCTCACTTACCCAGACTTTAAGCATTATCCCTTTCTAGTCCATCCAAGGGAACTACCTCAACAGCAAGGAATGACAGAAACTGGAAGCTGTTACTTTTTAAAATCACTGCCCTCAGATCACCCAAACCCTTCTGAGCTGACTTACATGTTTATTTGTTCCTTTGGCTCCTCCACATCAAAGGAATATTTGGGTGACTGGGACTCAGTTCTTTCTCATGTGCCCCAAGCCTGCTGAGCTGCTTTCTGTGTGCTCTTCCTCCTCAGTGATTCCTGACCAAGTATATGAAAGCGTCCTCCACCTTGCTTCACAGAACTGAGGTGATGCCTGCCAAAACCCATCACAACTTGGCCAGTGCTCTGAATTAAGTTAATTGATTTCTCTGTTGCCCACCAACTTAATTTTTAAAGGTGATTTCACATTCTTCTATATTCAAGAGTTCAACATTAGTATCTCCCTCTGCAATATGATAACAAAGGACAATAATTCCCCAGTATGAACTGGGAGAACTTTCCCTTATCTCTTCCAGCATCACACAGGAGAACTATTGCATGTCTTGAGCTCAGCATCGCTTTGTCCAGTCCTTGGTTCAAAAACACCCTGTCTAATCTAATTTCTAGCAGTACTGGACTCACTGTGTGAGCTCAGCTGTCACTGCCCTGCAGCTGCCTGTTCACTGCTGAATTCTACATGCTCTTGGAAGGCTGCACTGTTGAGGAAAAGGGAAGGTGCCAGTGCAGCCTGTCAGTGAGCTAGAGGGAACAGGCAGGGTAATACCGCAGGAGAAGGAAATAAAGAAATGACTAAGCTGTGCTGCCTGTGGGATAACAACAGAGGTTAGAAAAAAAATAGAAGTAGAACAAGCAAAGATGATGGCAGTGGAAGGGATTTGGCACACAGGTATTCTGCAGCCTTGGAGTAAAATGGTAGTAAAGATGTATCAGCAGATCCAAGTCCAATGAGCATCTTACCCCACACTACAAGACACATCCCTGGCACTGAATGCGCTGCTGACTTTTGAATCAGGTGTCATCAGGCTGTATTGATTCTTTTAAACACAATCCAGGCTTGAAAGCTGGGCCTCATTTGTTTTACTGACAAGTGATAACTCTCTTTTCTTACCAGAGGAGTTAAAGCACCCAAAGGCTACAAGGTGCTCATCACTCCTGGGCACAGGATATGACTTTTGCTGATGATCCTGTGCAGAGCCACGAGCTGGACTCTGTGATCCCTGTGGATCCCTTCCAACTCAGCACCTTCTGTATTTCTGTAATTTCAGGCACCATATTCTCCAGTTCTCCAGGAGAGCAGTTTACTCCCTCCTTCCTTCTCAACTACAGCAAAAGAAATAAAACCCAGAACATTTAACAGCAATGCAGCATATAAAAGAGCTGTAATAACCATCTGGATTAAATACAACAAAATACCTACTCATAATTTCATTTTTGGGGGTATTTATGAATGATCCTAAAGGTTCATGGGGTCTTTAAAAACCCCCAGTAAAATAAACTCAAAATTAGAATACAGAGATAACCAATGCACTCCTCTACACTGTAGATTTACCACATATTACTGGAATATGACATCAAATATTTCTCCATTTAAATTTGGGCATCACAATACCCTGTTTATAAAATAACTTAATAAATTTAGCTGGGTTGCCTATTTGACAAGTAGGCGAGAATCCTTCATTAAAATGCAAATGTAATCAAGGTGAAATTTGGAATACATTTATTAAAGTAATTGAGCTTCAGTCAACTGTAGTCACAACACAGATTTTCAAGTGCCGTTCTGACAAAAGGATATGTCTAATTCTTCTACATTAATGTCTTTATCAGCATGAACGTTAAAAGGGTTTTTTGAGCAGTAATAATGTACTGTGGAATAATTCCAGTTTTCTCTGCAGGAATATATTATTACAGATAAGGGTCAAAGACATGCACAAAGGAGTGACCCAGCAGTGTACTGCACATACAGAAAATTGGTTGCAAGTGTTATTTTCAGCATTTGGCATAACTATGCACTTACTAAATTACTCTGTAAATCCTTTAGAGATTCAAGGTCATCAGTTAATTGACCATTAAAGTGTTGGGGAATTGAACTTTTACTGCTAAGATTTGGGAATCTTGGTGCCTTTCAGTAAGAAATTACTCATAAAAATAAAAGCAAATACTAAATTTGTCTTAGTTATCATTTAAGTGCTAGTAAGATATTAGAAAGCTGTGATAGAAATGTCAGAAATTTTTTCATCAAGGTAATGACAAGCTAGATATTTACCAGGGTTTTTTTACATAGTTTCTACTTGTTTAAGTACCCAGGTCATCGTCAGTGCTTTCAAAGGAATCACAGCTAGGTTGTATTTGTCCCAGAAGATCAAATTTTATAGTTGATAATGTCAGATCTACGGTGTGCAAAAACAAATTCAGGGGAGAGATGGTTATTAAAGGACTGATGTGATGCCAAACCCTTGCTCAGCTCAGCTGGTTTGGCTCCAGCCTGAACAGATTAGCCAGGAAAATGGGAAGAAAATTGCAAAGCTCTTGGCTGCTCCACTGTTTGATGTAATCCTGGTGTCACCAGGTGCTCCAGCCTCTCACTCTTCCTGCTCATCTCCCTGTGCCCCATTCCCCGAGGCTCAAGTTGCAGACAATTCATATCAGCTTGATTCTCTCTCTAAGGCTGAAGATTCCTGCTGAACAAATATTTTAAGCAGTAAATAAAGTAATTAGGTAACTATAAAGCAATGTATACATAGGTATTTCTCTGATCATGGAAACTGTTAGCCACCATTTCATGAAATGGCTTATTCAATTTTCTTACTTTAATGGAATCAGCCTTTATACTAAAAAAGCTAATGACAGAACATCTCCTGCTCCGGACACTGTTAGAAAGAATCCAGCATTTTCCAGAGGCTTACAGCCAATTGTAAATATAAATGAAACCTGTGTGTCACTGCTCTGAAAGCCACTGTGAGCACAGGCTAAGGGCCATTTCCTTTATTTTCATAAAAGCATTTCAATGTGCATCTGCAGCAATTCCCTGCTCGACCCATAAAAGCTCCTCTTTGGGCACCAGGCCAGACCCTGCCGAGGGTGTTGGGAGGTACCTGCTGGCCACTGCCTGACTTGCTGCAGGAGAGGCAAACTGGAGAGCAGCTAAGGCTTCCCAGGTGAAAACCAGGTGCAATTTAATTCACACTGCAACTTCAACCATTGCCAGTAAGTATTTTCTGTGGCAGAAAATGTAGTACAACAATCCATTTTCTTATAAACCAGAAAGCGCAGGAGGCAACAACTTTGAAACTACAGCAAATACAGCTGAGCTGTTTCCTGAGCAGGCTAAAACTGTATTAAAACCCACTACAAATCTTCTAAATGAGCACTTTGCATCATTTGCAGCCGTGCCATCACGAGCTGTGATCCCATCACAAATCTCAAATGAGGACAGTGAGCATCTGGACCCTGAAGATTTCGAAGCAATATCCAGTGAAGGAGGCAGGGAGAGCAGGAAGCTGACTTCATTTGGATTAAACTTGAAATCTACACCCTTCTGTAGTTTTGGGGGCACCAGGGTGCTGGAGAGTCTGTTTTTTTTGAACATATAGTAAAATGGAAGTTGTGGCAAGCTGAACAATTCAGGATGTTATGGCAATTCTCTGCAGGAGCACAATTGTTAACACTGCATTAATCAGATTTCAATTGATTACACACCACTGCCCTCACTGCTGTTTCACTTTTAATAGGACACTTTTTTTTAATCCTTCAGTCCCCCAAAATATATCTGCTTTAGAACACATCAGACTCCACTGGAGCTGTTTCTGCATTCTAATGGCTAAAACAATTCTTCCATGTTCCTTAACTTTCTGACGAAGTGCTGTAACAGCTAAATAGCAAATAATTGTAAAGCTACAGGACTTGCCAAGATAAAAGAAAATCCATATGTACACAGTGCTTTTCTTATTTACAGAGCACACACAGAACAATAGGAGAGCAAACCCTGCATTTCTTGTAAACTGTCAGCAGTGATACTGATTTACACCAATGTTCCATTCTCTTATCAGCAAATACTGGAGCTGCTGACCATTTCACTCAGTACTGCAGGGCCTTACATTCAGCACTGTAATTTATATCCATGACATTACATCCCAAATTTATTTGTATTAAGGCTGTTCTATCACCTTTCCTGAGCAATGTAAGGCAGTCTCATTGTAAAGGAGAATTAGGGCATTGTTCACTTTAAAACTATTCAGTGAGTTATTATAGGGCACAGACGTTATCCTGAAATTTATTTCTGAAATTACCAAAAGCCCTGAAGCTGAATTTACGTGGCGGTGAGCCTGAGCCAGCAAGTCCTACTATTGAGCTCTGCACTTGGGTCATGCTCTAAAAGCTCAGCGTGCGGACAGAAAAAGCTTACAACTACTCATAGTTCCAATGTAGATATTAATGCAAATTAATTCTAAATTCTGGTTTGGTAGTGTTCACAGCCAACTTAGAGATGCCCACACAAGGAATCAGGAACACAGTGGTGACTGCTCCCATTCAATGCTTGAAAAATTACACACTAAGAACCAAATGGGTAAACATTCATCCACCCACTTTTCTTTAATTTGGTGAAGACCAGATGATAATGACATTAAAAATCTATTAAATGTAGGTACCAACCCACAGAAACTCAGACATCTGTGATCATTTACTATGCTGAACCACTGATGATTCTGCCAAGGAACTCAAGTAGCACCACATCAACATCTGTCTGGAGCAGCTGAAGACACACAGGCAATGTGGAATACCCACATTGTTTCAGATGTTGATTCCCATTTTATTCTCCTGCAAATGAGCACAATATTCTGTACTCAAATGTTTGTTTAAAAAACAAAACCAGGATTTGCATAATGGGAAAGATGCACATTATCCATGGAAATCTGACCAGGAAATAAGTCATGAAACAAGTTCAAATAAGACATGAGCAAATTTGTGGTACATTCACAGAAGGTTGTGTGACAGGAAATACAGATCTTCAATAGTCAAAACACCACCCACACTGTGATAGGAGATGTCACAGGTAGATGCATTCACATAGTACTGCATATTTAAAGTGTCTCAGAGCGGTTTTCAATTAACTACAAAGGTGTTAAAACAGATGCTGTTTCCACTGTGAAATGAGACAGAACCTCTCGTTGGAAAATGAGGAGGTCCTCTAACACTGAGAAGCCCAAAACCATTTGGCTACTAGGAGTTACAAAAAACCTGTCTCAGGAGGAGTACATAAACAAAGGTGGGTGGGCAAAGTACTTTCAGAACAGCACCAAAATGTCAGTTTTGTACTGACGAAGGGCAGAAATATAGACCTGTGACATTTCAGAGCTTTGCTTTAAATTTTTCTCCAAAAAGCTTTGGGTAAGCTATTGCCAAAACTTCAAAAGAAAAAAAGTCATGTGGAGAGTTCTGGGGTTTCCATTTTCTAGCTGTAATTATGTACAATAATGACTTCATGTGCATATTACCAATAAAAACTCACTGCTTGTTAAGCAGAATTTCAGTGAGGACTCTGATCTTCCACCAGGAAATAATGCTGCTTCAAGATTTTCATGTGAAAGTAGAAAACAATTCTCATGACTTAATGTCTTGCTTTACTACATTAAGGCATTTACAGAGCAATGACATTTTACTTGCTAAATAATGGGAATTTCATTTTACATGTCAGCATTGTTTTAACATCCGGTGACAATGTGTCATTGGGGTACCAGAAATGTGGAATTACACTGTTGTGTTTAGATAAGTAGTAAAATCTAATAAGGATGAACTATTTCCACTTAAGAAATCTCAAACATAAACAAATATTTTTGCCTAAAAGGAAAGAAATTGAGACTCATAGAAACAGCCTCTGGAAAGACAGAAATGCTGATAGGAATAGCAGTCTTCCCAGTGATTGATGATAGAGATAATGGTTTATACATCCATACACTTAAATGGCTGTCTTTCCCCATGACTGCTGTCTAATTAATGTGAGCCATCATTCATGTAAAAGAAAAAATTTTGCTTCTGGAGAAAAAAAAATGCTGCAAACTGCCAGCAGTGACAGTGCTAGAAACATGCCAATTAGAGTGATTTCTGCTAAGCAGCAAAAGGGCACAAAACAGTGGTTTCCAAGCAACTGACATAATAAAGTATTAAATACACTGGAAACTAAAATTGGCAGATAAACACCTCACCTTTTCAGCACTGCCTCGCTCTCTCTTTGCTTCTCAACTCTATGTTGCCTCTCCTGCCTGTTCCTATAGACTCCACTGCACCTTCCAGTAAATGTATACACTAAGGGATGCCAGCTTATCACACTCCTAAACACTAAACATCTTCTGTCTGCATATATTACAGTAGCACTGGGACAAATTCACAGGTAAGGACAGACAAGGTCGTACCTAGAACTCCAAAAATAACACATTAAAGTCTGTCAGTACAGGCTGCCATTTCAATCACATTGAAATGGTTTTGTACTAAAGGGAGATCCATAGCCACTAGCAGGAAAAGAAATAGGAGAAACTGCTCTTCAGGTTACAGTCAGTCTGTTGTTCCAGGCAGAAAGGATGGATTAGGAGAGGCCGGGATTTCTGCATGCAGAGTGACTTTTAGAGATCTGCCTTCAGGAAACTTAAACCATTTTAAAGAGCAATTCAGTTCCTAATTTAAACCAGAAAAAGCAGCCGGTTGAACACTGTTGAACTGCCAGCAGTTTGACATTTCACTTTATCTAACCAGCACAGCCCAGGGAAATAGGAGCACAGGAGGCATTTCCCTCAGACTCTGGCTAATTCCGTGCAGAGGTTGCGTGTGCCCTTTGCAGGGCTTGGCTGGCTCATGGAATAGCAGGGACACTTCTCCTTTGGGCTTGCAGCTCAAAGCCTTCAATTCCTAGACACTGAGGATGACCACAACTTGTCATTTTTACATGGTACCTGGGCTTAAATGACTGTCCTTGCAAAGTTTCCAGTTTCTATAATTTTTCATACCTCCTTTTTACACACACACAAAAGGTGTTTTCAGCCACTCTCATTTGAAGCAATATGCTTAATTTTAAATACTATTTTTTGTGAACAGGATTATGTCCAATACACCTGCATGGTCTTGGTGGGCTGAGTTGGACTCAGAAGTGGTTTATGGCAACCTGCTTTTATTTATGGATCAACCACTACAAGTTTCCAATAGCTTTGTAGTCTCTCTTGCTGCGTAGCCGTTCTTAATGCTTCTGCAATTTGTTAGTTAGAAAGACCTCTGCTTTCTTGGTTCTTATACAGTACATCCTCATGCAAGCATGGATTACTTAATGCTATTTCTGGAACCATTTACAGGTGTCACTGGAACAAAGCAATAAGATAGGATCTCCCTCAGAGCTGAATGGCATTTTGAAGGGGCTGTGGTGTTTGAGTTTACTCAGTTCTAGTAAAAATAGCAATAGAAATGAAAACATAATTCTTAGCTCAAAGCCACAGATATTTGAATGCTCAAGGACAAAGGTGGTGTCTTTCCTGCCACACTGCATTCCACCCACTGAATCCAACACTGGGAGGGACTAAGCTAATTCTTTCCCATATTTCCATGCTGTGTGAGGGTAGGAGGATATCCAGGAGGGGACAGGGGTCTCTGGGAGTGACTGTGCCCAGCTCATCAAGGAACACTCCATACCTGGGAATAGTGACTGATAGTTTTGAAAGATGAGTAGTTTGCATCCTGTCTCATCATCCTCTTTACATCATCATAAGGACTCAAGAAAATGTAAGAGAATATTACTGACAGGAGGTATGAAGTCATAATTATAAGGTTTATCTTAAGTTTAATTATGTTTTTAAATGTGTAAGGCAGAATATTAAAGCTGTATGAATGCAGCTAAGTCTGTTCTGGTGATGACTCCTCAAACATTTCTGGGATAATTTTAAAATTCCTACTACTCTGCTATGTCACTGTGGTCATTAAAAAAACTTCCTCACACTTTGTTCCATTATACTCTTTCTTACAAACAAGCTGCAAGATCACAGACTCTACTTCCTGTGAATATGTATCAATTAACATCCAATTAAGACAACTGCTGGGTGTCCTTTTCAATCAGGAGGAAAAGCAGCAAAAACCAAATCCACAAAGGTTATTTGTATTCACTGACTCTCTGTAGTAAGTATTAGCATGCTGCTCTGCCAGCCTGACTGCTTTAATTGAGATTAAAAGTTGCTGCCCTGGAGAAGAAAACTCCAGTTTTCTTCTTTATTTTTTGCACTTTCCGTTCTCCTTTTTTAATGCCTGAAATTATTACAAGAAGCATTGCTGACACGGCCTTTGATCCAAACCAGCAGCATAGTCATTTTTATTTGAAATTTTCTTCCCCTGCAACTTCCTATTTCAATATTTGGTTAAAACATCTGTGGGGTTTGATTTCTTTGCCTTTCTTACTGTTTCTTTTTTTCTAGATTTAGCCAAAATAACAAACCCTTAAGGTGAATGGCTAACATGCTTTCATTGTGAAAATGTTTCCACCCAGGCATCTGAACTTAGTTGGAATGCAGCTGCGAGTTAAATTTGTGGGACTGGAAGAAAATGGCCAAAGGATGTTTAACAGGTAGGGGGTTTCTCACTTACCAGCCCTTCAAACTCTGCTTGGGGTGTTAAAATTAAATGGGGTTCTTTCCATCTCCATCTTTCCAGGAATAAAAGGGATTCCGCAACCCAAATTTTACAGCCAAGAACAGTTTCACAAAAACCACAGTCTTCTGTGGGTTGGAGGACAGGTCTGGTCAGGACTGAGCAGACAATTCTGCTGATAATGCACATAAAGGACCACAGTCATGTCTGTCCCTTTAGCAGCACTGGCTGCTGTAGGGTGGGCAGGGATGAAAGACTAAAATCAGGAAGTTTAATCAGTCAGGGAAAAAATATGACATCAGAACACATTAAGATCAAATTTATTCACATAATTAAAAAATATACATTTAACATAATTTTGCAGATTACCATTAAAAATTCAGTGGAAGGCAAGTCTGCATTTATCATAATGTGGCCCAGGAAACAAATGTCCTCAGTAAAATCAGGCTAAACAGTCCAGCTGTTAGAGAGAACAACTGTACTCCCCTAGAGTAATGGGCTGCAGCTCACAAAAACTCTTTCCCTGGAGATTCTAATGTAGTAGGTCAACTTTGAAACTAGAAATAAAATCAGAGAAGCAGAGGCAGCACTGAAGTCTAGAAGAATTAGTAAGGTGAGTCGGGTATTCACTTCCCCAAGACACTCAAAGCTCCAATTGCAGCTGTAAAAGTGACAATTAATCTTACATCCCCAGTTTGACTCTCATAATTTGCCCTGAGAGTAATAATATTTATCCACCTAATACCTATCAGTGCTGCAGAGATGAACAGGACAATGCCTGCACATACTTGAGTACTAGGCATTATAAGATTTATCAGGTTAGCATTCCTAAAAGTATAAGAGAGTGGTAATAAGATTAAAAAAAAATCAGTTAAAATAATAAGAACAAATATTACCTATGTGTAAAAATCCTGTAACTTGCATTGAAATGAGTGGTCCACCTTACTTCATCTAAATGCCTACAAATCAATGTGTTACTATTTAAGCTGAGCAAGTCTTCTAATACCAATTAAAAGGGGGTAATTTGCATCCTACAGAACACTTGCAGCTATTTCTCCTCCTACTCATTTGAAAATAAAGAATGCAAAGCAACCAAAAGCAAGCTCCAAGCACCTGCAACTCGTAGATCAAGAAGTAAAGTGATCTTGGGCAGGTTATCATCAAAAGAACTTTAACTTGTCTTCAAGGAGACAATCCTTCTGAAACTTAGCAGAGAATAATGACTGAAGGCAAACATAACTAACAGTGCATTTATGGCAAAACCAAGTCATGCTTTACTAAAATGGCTTATCTAGCCTTCAAAATACATAGGATTTATTATTTTGTTTACAGTTTATTACTATATTCAGTTAAGTTTATCAAGGGAAAATCCACTAAAACTGATTCAGTTGACTATGTGAATAATAAAAATAATTGGGGGCAGAGAAGGATAAAAAGGAAAGTATGTGAAATCTAATGTTATCACAAGTAAATAGTATAAAATTTAGAAATTGCTCTCACATAAAAATTTGGGAACATTTAAATCACTTAAATTTCACTTTATTGTGAAATGTAAAGCTCTGGTTTCTCTACAGCAGTACATGCAAAGAAACTGGTTTAACTTCCTTGACTTTATGCAGTTAATCTCAACAATGCAAAAGCTTAATTTTTCTTCAGCTTATGCTGATACAATATCCCATGTTGTCTCGACTGCCACATTGGCTTAGATTTAACCTAATTATTAAGTTCTTTATATAGATGTCTGTCTTATTGCTGCTTGCTTTAATTCAGCTTTTTCCCCCTAGTGAATGCTCTTCAAAGACTTAAAGTCTCAGAAGCTTGTAAACACTTGTAATTTGTACTGTGCTGGGGCTGGCAGGGGTAATTTGTCAGTTTTATTTGCAACAGGCTGTAACTAAACCCTGCCAGATGTAAATCATCTTTTTGTACTCTTTGCTGTTCAATTGCAAATGAATCTTATTCCTTAGATTAACATTCCCATCAATGAAGTCAGAAATTTCCAGAAAAATTTAGAAAACCCTCGAGTCACCTACTGCTAGGCTTATTAAGCAGTTTAGCAACTGTTTAAGGTAATTCCAAGAAAACAGAGTGAGTGGTCTCTGTGGGCAAGTTTGGAGTGCAAGCAGAACTTGTGAGTGCCATAGAAAAGCAGAATGAAGCCTCAGGGCTGTCAGCATAAGCACCACCTGCAGTGGCAATGGTGGCACCTGGGTGACAACACGTTTTTACACATTAAGAGTACCAGTGCCTAAATGGGAGAGTACTCTGCCAAAGCCTCTCTCCACAGACCCCCTGCGTGTGGGTGTTCTGTTTAGTTTGCTTGGTTTCTAATGTTTGTTTATTTATTTAAATGAGATCATAAGAAATGTCCTGCTGGACCAGAAGTTTCTTGTGTCTAGTGGGAATAGAAGATGGTTTCTAGGAAAAGAATGTATAACCTTGTACAGCCCTGGCTGACTAAAGTTTCTGTGTGCTTTGGGTTCCTTCCCTTGACTCACACCCATTCCCAATTCTCTGAAGGGGAAGAGCATCTTCCCTGGTTCCTGTGGATCAGACTGAAAGTCACCAAACTGAAAATAAACATTACAGCATTAATTAAGAACAGCTCAGCACTGAGAAGGTATGTGCAGTCTCAGGGTTCGGTTTCAATCACCAAATACTTTCTGAGCTGGTCATCACTTGTGACAGCATCGTGTCATCTCACCAGCATGGAAACAGGTCTGAGTGCCATTTGACAGAGAGCTTGTAGGAAGTTGAGCAACCACGACCTTCATTAAAATACCAGGCAGGGAGAAGAGCTTGTTCAGTGGCCTAGACTTAAAGAATGGCTGCTCCGAGTGCTCATGGATGAACAAACTACAAAACCTAACACATAACTCTCAAAATTATGGTGCAGATAAATTTTTCTACTGAGATGCAAACTAGTGAAAAATTGTCTCCACCAGTCTGGTGTAGAAAAACTTTGTATGCCAGGAAATGTTTTTGGTGCACAAATAGATTCACATAGGAAGTACCTGTGCAAAATGTATGTACGCTTTATAAATTGTTATGCTTAAATGCTTAAGAAATGTAACTTTTCTCTTGGGAGACTATTATATAGACTACTGTGTCTGACATAAAAAGAATATCCAATTTCCAGACCTGGGAATAGAAAATTACTTACTTGTAGCTGCTTTTCCCTGAAGGTACACTCTGTCATAAACCTCTATTCTGGGTCTGTGCTTTCACCCCCAAGGAAGGCACAGACCCATAAAAAGCCCTCAAGTCAGACACAAGCACAATTTTGGAACTCCCTCAACCATCAGTTTATTCAAGTGGAAATAAAAAAGACACATTCCTGCCTATTAAAATATATATATATATAGGTAGATTAATGAAAGACTTCAGATCACTCAGCTGTGTCTGCAGTTGAGGCTAAAAAGACCATGAAATCAGTAATTCCTTCCTGCACTAGTTTTAGATCAAAGGGCTCATTCACTGATTCCAAGCAATCCAAAGCTCCAGGCCCCCAGAATTTGTGTCCGTGTACTTGAGGTAGAGAAAATGCATAAAAAAAGGCACAGCAGACTCAGAGCTGTGGCAGGAACACTTGCTCTGCTGTGGAGCTTTTGCACAACAGAGCAAAGCCTGAGAACATCCACGTACTTAAGAAAAAAAAAATTGGAGGAGAACCTTTTGTTTTTTGGAATCTTGACTTAAGAATGCATAAAACTCTTAAAAAAATTTATGTTCCTATCTAAGATTTCAGCAGAACAAAGGTTGGAAATGTAAGGAGTAGTGACTTGGGCACCCAGCCTTCACCTGCTGGAAATGCCAGCCAGAGATTACTGGACACGTTCAGCATGGAGAGTCTCTTACACGAACTGTAAGGAAAATAAAAATTAAGTATTTGTCATTACATAAATTTAATAATCACAATTTGACTTTTTTTTTCCCAGGGATCAAAGTTATTTATTGCAACAATTTGTAATAAAAAGCAGATTTAGAATATTAAATACTTTAATCTGTGGAAATAGGCTTTCAAAAGTAGACTGGATTTTAGAAATGAGTTATTAAACAAAGCACCTCAAAAAAAAAATTTCCAGCATAAAACCATAAATATTTGTAACTTCATTCCTGTACACCCAAAACCACAGCTGATCTACCCATAAATAATGCTAAAAAACAAATAATTATATCCTCCTCCTAAATATCACAGTACTCTTGAAGGTAGAAAGGTGCCAGATGGATGGAACAGACTTTGCGGGTGGAACACCTTCAGAGAAGTTGCTTCAGAAGCAAATTGGTTTTAAAAACTGAAGTTTTCATATTTTGGGCAATATTGAACTTGTATCGGTGGACACGGCTTTTGAGAGTTCAGTGGAAAATCCAATGAATTCTCAGTATTTGAACACCCTTTGATCTTTTTTCTCCTTTTCAGTTACCATTTCCTTAAGGCTGTCTTAGCTGGCATGTCGGTAATCTGAACACCACCATCCCATAGCACAAAATGTAACAACACCCCCAAAATCCATGGACTTGTGCCAGCTTTCTCATCACCTCTGCTACAGGAGCAGCATGAACAGAGTGACACTGACAGGACTTAGTGTTTTGGGGTTTTTTTGTTTGTTTGGTTTTGGTTTTTTTTTGTTTGATTTGGTTTAGTTTTGTTTTGTGGTTGGGGGGTTGTTTTGGTTTTTTGAGTTTTCTTGGTTTTTTTGGTTTTTGTTGTTTTTGTTTTTTTTTAATTACACACATTGTATTTAAAGAAAATATTAGAAGAAACCTGACATGGATACTGCAGGAACAGGGAATTTCCAGCCTGCTCTGTTCATGGCACTTACTTGGTTCTGTTCTCCAGAAGCAGCTAAGTGTTGCCAGCAGCCAGGTACCATTAGTTCTCCCCCGACGATACAATTAAAACAAATTAAGAGTCTGTCAGGCTCGCTCCCCACTGAGGGCCAGAAAGGATAGGCGGGAACGGAGCCCTCAGGTTCCAATGGAGGCAAAGCACCGGCGCGGTGATCACGGGCACGGTCTGGAGAGGTTTAATCGCGATCATTTAAAGTGTTTAACGCCACAGAGATCGAAAATTTATTCTCTCAGGCGCAACATTTCCTTTTCTCCTGCCCCTGGCCAGCGAGCCCTGCCAGGCCCCGGGGAAAGGGCAAGAGCTGTGAGCGCCCCGGCCTCCCTCAGGGAGCGGTGCCTCAGTGCGTGCCCTCCCCTCAGGCCCTGAGAGGGTGATTCCATCACGTTCCTCTCGGGAAACAGAAGGGAAAATCTTCTTTTCCTCAACATTATCTGTCATTACAGCGGCATTTATTGGAAAGGTGAAATCCGAGCTTAAAACGGGACGTAATTATAGAACAGTAGAACTCTCTCTTTTTAATTTGCCGTGGAGTTATAAAACCTGAAAACATTGCTGGAGTGTCTCATTTGTTAAACTCAACAATACGTTATTGTGACAATCTGAACAGTCTTTGCAGCTTGGGTGTTGGTGGGGTTCTGTTTTTAGTGTTTTCAACTTAAGAAGACTTTCATTATAGCTCATCTAATTTGCTTTTAGCCTGTTACAGTGATCATTTCCTGATATAAAAAAACCCCAAAAACTCGTACAACTCCATAGTACAACTCCATATGTAAGAAACAATAAATTTAAAAAAAAAGAACAAACCAAATCATAAAGTAATACATGAGACATCATCATAAAGTGAGATTACATAAGGAAATGACCCGAAAGTTTTCTGTGGGAGTGACGATGGTGATTTTTGAGAGGGGGAATGGGGCAGCAGCAGGTGCGAGGCAGGCGGCCCGGCTGCAGTGCTGCAGCAGCAGGTGCGAGGCAGGCAGCCCGGCTGCAGTGCTGCTGCAGCAGGTGAGAGGCAGGCGGCCAGGCTGCAGTGCTGCAGCAGCAGGTGCGAGGCAGGCGGCCCGGCTGCAGTGCTGCAGCAGCAGGTGAGAGGCAGGCGGCCAGGCTGCAGTGCTGCAGCAGCAGGTGGAGCTCGGTGCCCTCGGATCGCCCACGACTCAACTCCCAAGGACCTGGAGGCGACCAGAGCTCACAGGAAGCCCTGGCATTTCTGCTCTCTGCCTTAGACAATTCTTCCTGTGATCTCCTCACCTCTAGAAAAATAATTGCAGGCTCCCGAAGTGTTTTTGAATTTTAAAAAAAAATATTTATTTCAGTCAAATCCTTCTTCTGTGGACTCTAGATTTCACCCTAACAATTCCCAAATACTTCCACTTTCTCTTCTAGGTAATTCTAGAGGTTAAAAATTGCTCAATTCTGACAAATCCATCCTTTTGTTAACATTATCCCCGTGTCACACACCTGCCATTTTTGCAGATGTCATTCTGTATGTTTTGAGATTTTTCCAATTTGTTTGTTTAAGCTGGTGAAAGAACCTGTTTCCTCTGAATTAATGACATTTTTCCATTCTGGGTAACTCATTAAGTTTATATGTAGTGTCAAAGCTAGCAGACTGACACACCTATTGCACTCTTCTTCCTGATAATATATGCTCATCCAGGAGTATTATGATAGCATTTGCAAACTGAATGTGTTTTGATGAAAATAAATCAGCATAACCTCATCACAAGCCAACATTTAGTCACCCAAATGCAAGATTGACCTCAAAAAATGTGGTTTTGGATTTTATGAAAATGTTTAGGCAGCTTTTGTAAAGCAGCACATACAGAGATGGCTGCTGCAGTTCTGCAGGAAGGATTCTAAATGTTGAATTTTAAAGACAGTATTCTAGCCAAGCACTCAGGATTTCTTTCCCTCCTATTTCCTCTTTTATTGCTGCTGCTCAATACTGACCCATCTTGCCCTCTCACTAGAAAGAGGGAACACAGAACAGACATCAGGACCAAAAAGAGAATTTTCAATTAAACACAAGAGGCTCCAAGACAAAGGACGTGACAAGGAATAGACTGCAGAAAATTTAGATTTCTTTCAGAGCAACACTATTTTAGTGCTTGGGAAAAAGCCACACCTAAATCTGCACAAAGACAAGACACCTGATTTGTTAAGGCTGTGCTGTGCCATATCAATAATGCAAAGCACTCTGTAGCTGAGGATCTCAGTTGCCAAGGAGAGCACTTGGTAAGAGCTGCTGCAGCAGCTTCCACGCTGCTGCTCTGGTGGGAACAGTGCCAGCACCCACGGAAAGGGGCCTCATCCCACTGCTTTTCCATGGCAGTCTTAATGAGCAAGGCAGTTCCAGTCCTGCTGGGTGTCCTCTGCACTCCAATGAACATGTTCCTGTCAGTGGAGACACATCAGCCAAATGGAAGGAGACAGCTCAGAAGTCAGACAAAGGTTGCCTGCTAGCGAGAGCACGGGGAGGAAACTCGGAATAAATAGATTCAATTTCATCTCTGTCAGGAATTTCCTCTGACACCCTAAATAAAACATTTAGCACCTTATCCCAGCTAGCAGAGGCCTTTTCTTAACTGTGATGAATTCCACAGCTCATCGTGCCTCCACTTCCTGTGCCTGGAATGGGAAATAAAACACTTCCATAAACATCCACAAAGCATTCTGATATTATGGTGATAGAAATCACCTGTACAGGAAAAAAACCCTCATTTTCATAACAAAACCATCTTGAATAGCTTGGTATTGTGTATTCCATCCATGTGCTTCCATTTCTCATACTCCTGTGAGAAATCTTTTTATTTTGTTGTCTCTAAGGATTATATACTAATTCTGGCAAGGTTAGTAAGTTTTGTAAAATAACTGGATCAAATTAATCACAGTTCCAATATTATTGCTGTCAGTGCATTTACCCTACAGTAACTTTGAACCCTTCAAGCAACCACATTATTTGATCTGCCATCTTTATATTTGTTGTAAACTCTTTTTATTCAGATGATTAAAAAATGTTAAAATGTCTCCTTGGAAGTCAATACAAATAAGGAAGAAAAAAAAGTTTCCACTTAGGTGTGACATCTCTCTATACCACCTATCTTTGTCTTCTGTTTCTGTGGTCTTTGGACATGTGCCTGTAATTAGATATTTGCAACCCTCCCAAAGCCCTTTATGCACATTTTTTGGTTGCTTACTGGCAATGACAGTGTTCCTTAGCATTAGCTAATGTTTTCTAGATATTTTCCCCCTACTTAAGTCAAAATTACAAATGTTCTTGCCAAATCTCCCAGAATACCAAATGTCCCAAAGCCATTTTCAATTGCCAAAAATCCGTTCTACTAGAAATTAATGCAATCACTGTTAAACAGAAAAGAAGAAAACCCCATCTGCACCATAATACTGCTCACTTCCCCCTTGCTATTAGAGTTCAAAATAGATTACAAAAGTGCTGAAAAGAATCCCTCAGGCACAAAGGACACTCAGAAAGCAGAAACATCCATAAACATCTTTAAAAAAAATTTGGTTTCTTACTTCTGCTAGTCTAACACAGGATTTCTTATTGCAGTGTTATGCTAAAAACATAAGAGTTCATGAACCAAGGCAGGAGTACCTAATAAAATTATCAGATCGATATCTGCTACAGCACAGACTCTCTATTCAATCCAAAAGCAGCAAACAGAAAAAGAACATGTTATTCTGTTTTATTTCAGAGTGAGAGCAAAGTTAATTTGAAAAAGAATTGGGGGAAGACACAGCTGGAGAGCAGAGTTTTCCAGCCTCAGGAAATTCAAGGAAATGTAATTGAGAACAAATTATCTCTTTAATTACTTTTGACCAAATCAATAAGAAGCATGGAATAAAGAGCATGATGGCTGCCACCTGGTAGAGGACTAAGAACACCAAAGTTGAAAAGTAACACAAAACTAAAACACAGCTGTGGTAAGGACAATCAAAGCACTTCTCTTCCAAATTAAAAAAAGAGAAAAGAGAAAGAAGAGTGTGAAGGGCATTAGCTCGATGAACAAACAGTGCCTGCAGAAGTTACTGGTTGTTTTTGGCCACTTCTCACTGTTCTCAGCTGTGAAGACTGTTAACACCTCACTATTTTGTCCACTCCCAAAATATCCCATCATTACTCAGGAATCAGAAAGAAGAATCCCCAAGACCTCTCTTTTCCTCCTGAATCTCCATTACTTCTCCCATGCTGGCTTTTATTTACCAAACACCAATGTAGGAATTCTTTACTGTTTGAGTTCAAGGCAAGCACTTATTCCTGTCAGTGTGTTAATAAAGCAGAGCAAGATCTTAGCTCTCCCTTGGCTTGGTTCCCAGGTTTGAGCAGGAATACTCACACCCAGAGGTCTTGTGTGTGTAGCTAAGCAGGGCTGGATGGGACAGAGTCCTCTGGCAAGGCAGAGATGGAGGGGGCTGCAGGGGCTGCACTCACATCCAGCAGCAGTGAAGACTCCCAGTCTATGTTTAATAATTAATTAATAATACATGGTCCCCATTCCCACAGCAGTTTAGCAGTTCAGCACCTTTAGGACATTAATCCTCACAGCAGCAGCAGTGTGGCATTATCCTCTCTGACTCACTGAAGAGTGAGGGTGGAACAGGACAAATGCCTTGTCCCAGCTATTCCAAGCAGGGCAGTGAACCCAAACCCTGCACCTCGGCTTGGAAGCCCCCAATCCCCCCACACAGCCTGGCTGAATGTTCCAGCATTTGTCACTGTCACTGAGGAACGTGTGAGAAGGCAAATTGCTGAACCTCCTCCTCACTCCTCAACCACGTTTTAGTTTAACATTCCACAACTGTTCTTTGTGTGGCTGCTGGGCACTGGGGTTAAAGCAGATTTCAGATGTGCTGTCAACACCTCGCCCTCTGCCTTTTTCTCTTTCTTATCACAACTCCTTGGGGACCTTAAGATCTTCAGCATTTCAGTTTCTTTAAAAGTCTTGGCACCTATATGTGAGCAGGAAAATGTGTTCATTTTATGGGCTGAGTAAATGAAATTTCACTCTGATGTGACCTTTGCTTGGATTTTTTTTTCTTGAAGGGAAGCAGAGTGGTCATTTTCCATCTCCAGAACACTGCATCTACATTCACAGCACACAAGCTGGGATGGCTGGCTCAGCTGATCTGTTCACCAGCTCCTCACGAGGTGTCTGACAGTGATCATCTGCTTTATCCCCCTCACAGTATAGCTGCGAGATGAAATTCTAGCAGAAACTAAATTTTACAGCACCAACAAGCTGGCCTGTAACTGAGCACCAACTTTATAGGTCCTTCACACAGCAATCAAACCTGCAAATGGAGCATCTTTGTTGTCCAAAACCCACAGTCACATTAGCCAGAATTTTAAAATAATTGAAAATTTGATATTACAAGACAATTTTTTCCCCTAGGAGTATACATCTTACAGTTTTTGCATAGCTCTTACCAAAGTGCAGACATGCCTGAAGCGTTATTAATTTTTCAGTGAAACAGAGCTGACTTCTACTACAAGTACCATCCTTGGCCCAGAAAAAAAAAAAAAACCCTCAGAAAGATGAACTGCTTCCTAATTCACTGTCAGACATATAATGGGAAAAAAAATATCCAACTGCCAACACAATGCAGACAATGCAGTGATACTTGCTATGTAGCTTGAGGTGAAAGAAAGGAGCTTTGGAGTCCTTTTTCCTGTAAGCTGCTGTATCCCACTTAGCGAGTAAATGGATTTCTGGCCAAAGCCATTGTCATCACTGAGCCCATTCCCACAGAAAAGCATTCCCTGAGAGGTCCTGGGAGCAGCCATGAACCACCCCACTGGTTTTGTCCATAAATAGAAAAACTCATTCTGCAAACAGAAATGAACATTTTTCATAAGAACTAAAAATCATTTTAACCCCTGACAACAAAGAAAAACATATTAGAAAGATACAATGACAGGCTTCCTGGAATAACTGTCTCAAACAACAGCTGGCCAAGTATGACAGATTCACATAGAAGAAAGAGCTGGCTGTGCTTTGTAACAGACATTATTTCAAACCCAGATCTCAGAACTCCCTTGATCCAAAGAAAAGTTCTTTTACTTGGCTTAGGGGCAGAAAAACTATTGGTAGAATGAACAACTAATTATGGTTAAATTCACCTCTGGAAGGAACTGGGAGTGCAAAACCAGCCCTGTAAGCAGAACACACATCCTTTTAAAAAAGGATGCAGTTTTCTCTTCACATCCAGATAGACAATATCCTAACGCACAAATTACAGATTCTTTCCTTGAGGAGCACAGGCAGATGAATCAGAATCTCTCAGCAGATTGGCAAATACAAAATTTGTTTGGTGTTACTCTGCATGCAGTGATGTACCTAAGGTCAGACTGCAACCCTCCATATGGAGGAGTTAGACAACAGGAATAATGCAGTAGGATCATTATGGAATTTATCAAATTATGTTTTGTCTATCAAAACTTCAACTCCTATATTTATTTTTCACACTGTCTAATCTTTTTGAGATTCTAAACCTATTTCAAAAATGCAGATGATTGAGTTTGTATAATGAGAAATTTAATGACCTGTAAAGTGAGTGCATCTGCCAGCCCTAAAGAAGTCATCTTTTCACCACGTGCACATCACAATACGGGTCTGATGGTTCCACTTTTCCAGGCATCCCCTCCTGTTGCCTCCTTAAAACAGACATACATTTTGGGATGTAAGTTGAAGACTAAAAATATTAAAATGCTTAAATATTTCCTACAATATTTCCCAATAACACCTTGTAGAGAAATATTCACATTCTCTAAGTAAACTGAAAATAGAGAGTTTGCAAACAAAAAGATAAGCAAATTCTGAGCCACTGTTTAGTTTCACTCAAGCGTATTTTTGTCAAAGGGTCAGATCCTGTGCTGGAATAAAAATCCTGATTGAATATGTATTTTGACAGGGATGAATATGATCCATATTGCAACAGCAGAATGAGTGTGTATCCAGAGACTGGCTGGCACCAACTCCATCCACAGTAAACAGGAGACAGATGAACATGTCAAGAAAAAGATCTTAGTGGCTACGTTTTATGCAAGATTACAGAGCGTCCTTTAATCCTGATACAAACTCCAAATAACCCTTTACAGCTGTGCTTACAGAATGTGCTTTAAATGTAACACACAAAACACAATTTAAATGTAACATACAGAACTCTAAATGGCCTCTCATTATTGTGTGTTTGTAATTTATATTAAAACTCCAGCATTCAGGCACACACATCCAGGCTGGACATCGGTTTATATTTGTTAACATTCTGGTCTAGATTTGTTTGGTTTACTGCAAACAAAGCCCTACCTGTAACTTTAAAAAATATTAATATTTAGGTACTACCCTACAACTCCTCGCAGGTGACATTCAGTCCAAACTGCGAAAGGTCTGACACATAAAAAAGGGAATAAGCCCCAGTCAAGCTTGCCTTTCTGAAGGACAGCTATTTTGAGCAGCAGTTTGCAATGGCCCTGCCAGCTGCACACACAGCCTGCCTTGCATCTGTGGCCCATTCTCTGTGAGCATTGCCTTTGTTTTGATTTCCTAGTTTGTGTCCCATTAGTTTCAAGGCTGGATGTCACACTGCCATTAAATCACTGTTTCCGAGCAGCGGTGTCTCCCAGCTGACCTCAGAGCAAAGGCACAAGGATTTCATCTCTCTCCACTTTCTCTGACAAGCCAGGGGTGCTGAGAGCCTCCAGCTCACATAGCAAACATGCTCTGACTCACCACACACCAACCCAGATCTCACACAGATAATCAAAACGAACATTAATTTACGAGAACAGTTCAAAGTGGAAATACCTGAAGGGAAAAAATTACATACGCAATATTTCACTGAGAGCAGCTTCTCAAAAGGGAAGGATTCAAACATTACTGATGAGCTAATGGAAACAGCAAAGTGACTGTTTGGAAGAGGTTTTTAGGGGGTTGGTTTTGGGGTTTTTTATAATGTTTTTATCTGCTTTCACTGAGAGATGAAGTAAGCTCTCTATCAGCAAGAGTGATTTCTGACTGTCAGACAACAAAGCTAAATACATTTTGTGTCTGATCTTTTACAAAAACTCAGAAAAAAAAAATAAAACTAGAGCTTTCATCTGACGAACCTGGACAGGGATCACTAGGATCCTGCCAAGGTTTAATTTCTCATTTTTCATGGATTAACATCATTGTTTATATAGTTCAGGCTGTTGCATAGTGACACAGGCTCTAAACAGGGTGACAAGAAACAAACCCAACCAAACAAATAACAATTCCAAGATGCAGCAATGCCTCTGATGGGTGTTTAGAATGAGCTTATTTTACAGAAACCCACGTATGATCTTCCCCAGCACTGGCAGCAGTTGTGGAGCAGAGCTTGGGGGGGGATGAAGAGCCTCCAGTGATGTACAGCTGCCTGCACAGAGGAGTCAGCTCCCTGAACTGTGATGAGCAATTTGTCTCACAGCTTTGATCCACTGTCACTTTAGCTAACACTGACTCCAGGAATTAATTTCTAACATTTCAGGGTAACCTAGTAAAAAAAAAAAAAAATGAAAGCAGTGCATGGTAGATATCTGTAGATAAACTATCACCTGCTGCAGGTGTTGACAGCAGAGTTAAATATCTTCTGCTACAGCACAAAAGTTCTCAATTTCTTGAGCACATAAATACATAACCCTACCCAAGGCACAGTATCAACAAATAAAGCAGCATAAATGACAAAATTTTTTATCCATATGCTCTAAGCTAATACTGTGTTGGTCCTACATATGTGAGACCAAGATGTGAGAGGCTTCCTGAGTGCAAGAACAGATCCTTTATTTCAACTCTTTGCCCACTGGAAAAGGACATCAGTTCCATCACAATGGAATCGGACTAGAATATGTTTGGGGTTTAGTTACAAGACAGTTGCTATAGAGCTTTAATTATCTTGCTAATGTGATAAATGCACTGCGTGAAAGCCATAAATATTTCTCACTCTGGCTGAACTGATCAACACCAAATAGAGCAGCAAATACTGGCTTTGGAAGTCATTTAGGAAGGGAACATAAACCCTCATTAAATTCAGCCCTACCGTTACGCTGTCATTATGCTGCAGAGGGATCACAAACCCTCTATTTCAGCATGTTTTGGGCAAAAATCTTTGTCATTAGCAAACAGACTGAGCTGTGGCTTCAGCTTGTCATGCTTGGCCATCGTGAGCCAAAGGCAGTCAGATCATTCTTCACCGGCCAGTGAACCTGCCGAGGTCGTGACGCCTGCAAGAAGGTGCTGATCCTAAGAGCTCTCAGTGAGCAGCCTCTGGTCCTTTCCTGGTTCCTATTCCCCTGTATCCAAGCAGGAGGTGACAGGAGAAGAAGACTGCTGGCCCACAAATACGCAAGTTGAATTCATCCACAATTCAACTGACAACGTCAAAGTCTTATTCTAACAGTGTCAGACAGGACAGGTTTGACTTCCTGTCATCAACACCCCCATCGTAAAGGTAAAAGTTTGTTCTTTAGTTTTAGGCCCTAGTTGTGAGATAACGTCATTTATTCTTAAATTAAATGTCTCCCCAAAAAGCAGGGTAAACAATGAGCCCTGAGGATCAATTGTCAACCTAATAAAGCTGTAAGTCTTCTCTGTCTGAACTGGCAGCTATCAGGTTCAAGGGGTACAAGCACTATCAACTGAGAGCAGAAGTCAAAACCACTGGATTCCTGAGCACTGAGAAGGAAATGTTGACAAACACTGGGACTGAAAGATGCCACCTGGACAGATGAGGATCCTCAGCATGGCAGACAAATGAGACTCTCTGATCACTGGTGTACCTGCAGGGGAGAAATGAACCACCAAGGCCAAAACTATTGAAGTAAACACACTTCAGACTGAAGGATTGCAGTCCAAGGGCTGCTCTAACAGATGAAGAATGATATGATTTCACCCTCCCAGCAGTGCCACAGGCGTTAGCTCAAGGCCAAAGACACAGCAGAGAGCACACAGTGACCAGCATTGGCTTCAGTGAGTTCTGGAACCTACTGCAACCTGACTTCAATTGCAGAAGAGAAAATAATACAAATAACTCTAGCAGCTTTGCAATCTCTTTATTTCAAACACATGAGTTATTATCTGCAGCCTGATGTAACACAGCTAGAATGTGCCTTTTATGAGTAAGGAAACTTAGGGAAAAGTCAGAGTCATTCTTCAAAAGTGAAGATTTGTAGTGGATGCAGTGTCTGAATGAGCCATTATGAATTTAAATAGGTCATATCAGCTTTATGAAGCATCTTTTAACCCTTAAATGAAATTGAGTAGGTGTGAATGAAGTGAAATGCTCACAGACCAAAATCTAGCAGTGTTTCTCTTGCAGAACTCTGCCTTACTCCACGATTACTGCTCTGAGGTTGATAGGCACATAAAATATCTCAGTTCTCCACGCCAAGAAGGATTGTGGAATCTGTCCTTTCTGCCCATTAGATTAGCAGAGAGGATGCCTAAACCTTTTAGCAGCAAGTCATTGAGGAATTAAAGTTAAAACCTCCTCTTAATACACCGGAAAAAACAGGTCCAGGCTACATCACCTGGTACAACGTCACAGCCCAGATTTCACAGTCAGCACAAAGCAACTCCTTCAAAAGGGATGGAATGCAAAGCAACGTTAAACCCCCACTCCCCATACCCTGCTCTTGAGCTCTAAACGTACAGAGTAAGTTACAGCTGCCTAATTAACTTGACTATTGCCCCCTAAAAATACTTTCTATCTTGGCTTTCCTTCTGTGCAAACAGCATGTTAATTTAATGGAAAGGTCACATTATACTACAAGGAAGGGAGTAACATTCCATTGTGTCCTTCTCTCCCTGCTCACCATCCTCTCTCTACTGCTGCCGTGCATGCAAGGCATTTTCTATAAACATTTCATGAATAATGAGAAACCATCTATCCAGGGAAAGTGCTGCCTTCCACCACTTGCTGTTGTGCATCATTCTGCAGTCTCAAGGAAAGAGAAACACCATCCACTTGATTGTACACAAATGGTTTTTCCTCTGCAAGTCAAACTCAAGATTTAATTATTATGCTTTCCCTGTCACTCCTGAATGCCTTCATTCACTTTGCCCACATAAGGCAATATTCCAATCCAAGAACAGGTTTCAAAGTTCTTGCATGTGGAGCAAGTTACCCTGAAACTCATTTTCTTTATGAGGGAAATGATTCCTCATCTGCCATGCAGTGTTTGGGGGGAATTAGCAAGGTGCCCTGGCTGAACTTCAACTTGCTTCAGCTGCTGTCTGCTCACTGAATCTCACCTCTCCTTTTCAGCTGGATCCATCATTCTTCATCATTTTCTACCCTGCTCTCTTAGGTAGCTTTGCTCTGCTCTGTTGGCCACAGTTAACCAGGGATGGCTGATGTGACCTCTACATTCAGCCTGCAAGGTCCTTTTGGCATCATTTGGGGCAAAACTGATCTATGGATATATGATTCTTCCTAGAAACTATCACAAGCCAACCTCTATCTACAAATCTACTCCTGCATTTCTCTATTCTCAGTTCTGATTATTTTTCTTGGAATATAAAAGTCTCCACATTGATCATGTTCCCCTGTCCCTAATTAAACAATTATAATTTCCTGCTAATGATCGCAGAGCAGTTTCTAAGTTCTGTGTATGCAAAAGAGCTCAGCTTTCCCTCCTGAAACATTTTCTTAACATTTCAGCTATGCACACATTCATTCCAGACATAATTCCACTGAACATGACACTAGAGAAATCCACCAGTGTCTGGTAAGATCAGCATTAACATTCCTTTGTGCTGAGTGACACAAAGGAACCAGAAGCTCATCCATAAATTACCAAGTGTTAACCTTACTGTCCAGTACAAGCTATAAACTGAGCCTACCCAGCAACAGGAACTACCATTTATTTCTTACCTAGAACTTCTAGTCAAATATGAAAGGGGTTTTTTTTCCCATTCTCACCCAAAAATAGCCATTCCATGCAGTGTTTACAGTTACCAAAAGTAATTTTTAGCTGCCACACTGCAGCTGGGGGAGCAGCAGATTCTCCAAATACAGGAAATAGTTTATTGCCTTCATTATCCAAACTACAGAGCATTTGTATGCTCCATTTCAGAGAAAGAGGCACTAAACCTGTTAGAAATCTAGTATTTTGAATATTCACTGCTCAGCGTAACCTTTGTAGTGCACTTCCCTGCTGCCCCAGGCAGGATACTGCAGCTCAACTCCCAAAGCCAGGTGAGCTCTGAGGACAGCTCAGCTTTAATCACAGCAGTTAATGCACCGTGACTGGACCAGCAGCCTGACATTTGGCAAGTTTACTGAAACCTTCATAACAATGCATTATTACATTTGATATGCCTCCCTTAATTCATTATGGAAGCAGCCTCTAGGAACAGAAATTGAACTTTTGGAATTGATTAGACTGTTTTGAGCTTTAATAGCACGGATATTGTGTGGTCCTTCCCGGGTAGCTGCTGTTTCACAGATATGTCAAACTAATTTGGTGATCATAAACCCTTTCTTTTTATGGAACATAATATTTTCCCCTCGTTAGGCTCAGGTCAAGAGTACCACCTTGCATTTTATATTCATGTTAGACAGTAAAACTAACACTTAACCAAATAAAAAAAGGCCCATTCTTAAAACCATAAACATGAACCCCATCTCAAGTCTGATTTTTATCACCATTTTTGTTTCACACTCTAAAAGACAAAGCAAAACACTTGCAGGAAAAGCCAAGAGCTCAGGATCACAAAGCTTTTTGCTATAATATCATTTTTGCCCTTTCCATATGCAATTACGTAAAGATGATTCACTTTTCTAAGTCATTTTGTGTGCAAGTACAGGAAAGTCAATGACTGTCAGTCTCACAAGACCATGAAGAAAAACATTTCAACAAAACTCTCAGTACATGAGTGCTTAAATGTTATGGTTAACAGTAATAGAACCAACTACTTCAGCACTGAAGGACTCTGCTCTTCTAAAACAGTCAAGAATTTCTAATCCAGGCTAACTACAGTGGCAGAGTAGATTGCAGTTCAGGATAAAAGATAAAATTCAGAAATTCTGCACCACCAGCTTCACTACGCCTGCTAAGTAATCTGAGATAGTTGGCTGTCAGTGTTGTTATTCTCTTGTTAGAATTACTGCAGTATGATGTCATATTTCCCCATTTTGTCCATGCACATGTGCAAATACGAATTTTAGTTCCTCAGATATGGTGTCACTGACACTTTCCAACTTTTTATTTAGGCTTTTTGAAAATTAAGCCCAAGTTAGAAGAAATACATTTATGGTTCAGGTTATCAAATGAGCTTAATTACTAAAACCAACATTAGCCAGTGTACAGTCTAACAGCCTAATGTAATATTTGTTGAAAGAGACAGAAGGCTCTCTGCCAGTGAAACTTAAACATGTATCCAAGTTTGATGACATACATCTAAAATGGAACTTTTCTTCTTGCATCGTTTGCTCTCTTCCAGTTCTGTGATTATCTCACTTCACAGCTTCTGTTTATCTTTCATTCCACTCCTCCTTTTACCAACTCTCACAAACCAAACTCCTACAGACCACCAGTTCTCTCACCTAAAGACACAACCATTTCTTTTATTGCACAGCCAAATTATCCACATCTGCTTGGTCACCACTTCCTAACACACCCTCATACCTCATGCATTCAGGCTTACTAACCTTCCATAAGAGCACATAAAAGCAGAAATACAACAGCACTTTGTGGTTACATTGCAAATGCCTGGTGGGTAAATGCCTCCTTGGATGGGGGAGAAGAAAGTCATGTAGGAGAGGGAGCCCAGGCCATTAGGCTGTTTATTAAAAAAACAAACCCTCCTAGTTCATCTTCTGCAACAAGAAACACATCTTTTGCTATTTTAGAGAAGGAAAAGTAGTGTAGTGCTACCCTTGCTAATACAGTTAAAGGCGGCAGGAGACAGTTAAAATAACACTTGAGCAACTCATTCTGTTTGCTGGAAACCACATTCCCCATCAAACATGTACAGCATGGGTTCCACTGGCTTGCTGGGAGCTGGAAGTGCACATCAGTTTTCATTGTGAGAAGTGAAGCAGAGACAGCACCTCAAAAGGAGATTGGGCGTGAATCCTGCCCTGCCTGCGGTTACCAGCGGGCACACAGCTCATGGATGGAGCCTGTAGGAAAAGCCATTGGTGCAGCACCCACAGCTCACTCTGCCCACAAACACCGAGCAGAACAGCTGCTTCCCTCTCCCTTCACTCCAGAAAGGAGAAAAACCAAACAGCTCACAACTTGTTAACACCAAAAGGAAAAAAACAAAACAAAGCAACAAACTCAAACCCAAAGAAACAAACCCCAAACAATAAGAAAAATCACAAAATCCTTTAGCCCCTTCTCAAAATAAAACCAAACAAAACAGAAAAGGAAACTAGAGAAGCTTAGGCAAAGAAAAACTATCTGCAAAATCCACCTATGGTAATGAGGGACAAGAAATCTCCATGGAAACCTAAGTCAGGCATACCTGTGTCCCCTCTGCACTCAGAGCTTTCAGAGGGAGGCATCACACACCGTGACAAAGTCTTTCTGACATTCCAGGTCCCTCAGAGGCACCAAACCATGCACCCTTTCACTGCTGTACAGGCAGGGAGAGTCTTTCCTTCACTGTGACACCACCAGCTCTGTGTTTGTAACCACACACAGTGCCAGTGTGCTCGCAGCTGCTTTTTTTCTTACATACTCCAAACTCACCATCACTAACAGGTTTAGGCAACAGCAAGGTGAGAAACTGCAGACAATTGATAAAGGGCAGTTTTCCAACTACTGGCTTTTCTTGCACTCAGGAAATTTATTTTGTTCATGCTCTGCAAGACTGTGCAAGCCATGACACAATCATGGGCTAAAACCAAACCTGTTTTGCAGATGCTTTTAGTTTTCACACTGGTCCATGTGGAGGGCACGTGCAGCAGTCAGAGCTTCAAAGAAAAAAAACAACCCACACAATTATGCCCAAGTTCTCTTTCTTCATTCTCAATTCTTCATCAGAAATGCACAAGGACAAACAAGATAAACTTGGATAGCTGGGGAAGCTAAAAGCATGACTCTCACTGCTACAATCTCTTCTGTACACTCCCTGTTTTGTCTTGTTCCCTTCATTGTGTCCAAACACCAGCCCATACTAACACTGGAATTCTTGAGCTGACAGGTTGTCACAGGAGGAGCCTGACAAAATAGAACAGCAGGAAAAAAAAACCAACCCAAACCAAACAGCCTTCAATCAAACATAAATTAACCCCTGCAAACAAAGCACATCTCCAAATTGTCACTTCCATGCTGCCAATATGCATTTTTTAATTGTTAAAAATATACTCAAGTGTTACCAATGAAGACTTTGAGACTGCCTGTAGCAAGCAGTGGAAAGATGTGGAAGGGCCCAGTTTTATCTCTCAGGAAGCTACCAAAATACCCCAAAGAGATACTTGAATCTGAACATCTCACCACATTTGTATGTACCTCATATAGCTAACACAGAAAAATACTCCAGAAAGTATTTTGTGCATTTTCACTTCCAAGGATAGTTAAGTAGTTTGTGGAAAGAATACTGGGTTATCCTTTCTCGAAAACATTTTGTTGAAATGTCATGTTCTTTAAATAGGAAGTTTCAGGGTATGTCTGAAGCTGGGGTGGTTTTTGTTTGTTTTTTAAATGACTTAGGCACTTACCAGATACAGGGAGGACACCTATGCTGATTGGTGACCATGTACTGGTTCTCAATTCTGAAAGGATTAGGAATGCCACCACACCAGTGTAGTCTGGCCAGACCAGTTTCTCCATTTTGGAGAACATAGGAAGACCATACACCACCAATGTTTTTCTGCTGCTCCCAGAGCAATAAGAAATTATGACTAACCTTCACATAAGAGAGATGGCAGGGAAAAAAAGGTCTTTGCATTAAAAGTTCTGCCTTGAAATACACGTTTTTAGTCTTCTAGAAAGCAGGTTTTAAATTGGAAACACTGACAGATCTCTAACTGCAGCAATAACAAATAACATCAGTGTAATTTCTCTTGAAAGAAATTGCTCCGCTTTCTCATCCAGTTTCCAGCTTAAAACCTTTCATTGCTGAGGCTGTTGTCAATCTTATCTAGTGACCCATTTACCCAAAGCACAGAATTACAGAACACAATATTATGACAAGTACAGAGCTGGCTTTGACATTAATAACACTCAAGATTTTGTGGACTCAGATTGTTTTTAGTGCTTGGTCAGAAAGGCCACCTTCCTTCCAATGCAGAAAGTCAACAATCCACCTCAGAGGTTTTGCAAATGAATTTGTCATGGCAATTAAGGGGAAGAATCTATCTAGCCATGATAAAAGGTGACTGACAACACCGTGCACCGCTACATTACAGAATAAGAGAGAGACCTTTAACACATTGTTCTGAACACTTAGGAAATCAAAAATACAGTCTGGAGAGCTACATTCCGTGACTTTCAATGAATCAGTGGTGTCTGCAATGCACACCCGACCTCTGAGGTAGAGGGGAGCAAACCTCAGACTGAGCCAAGTAACCTCCAGTGACCTGCAACAGGGCTTGAAGGGCTCTGTCTCACGTGGACTGACAGCAGCTGATTTTCACCCCACACAGAACCAGGCAGCCCTGCAGGGAGTCCCCTCCCCAACAAGGTTTGGGATATACAAGAACCCAAAATCCTCTTGGAAGATGTCTGGGGTATCAATTCTGGTTAAAAGCCATGGTCTGTCTGACTCTCCAGGATTCTCCTGGAGAACAGAGTGGCAGGGAGCAGATGGAGAAGAGCCACCACACGGGCCATCTAAAGCCACAAGGGTCACAAAACCCACATCACTGTGAAAAATGTCCACTCCATTCTGCCTGGACACTGCTGCACAGGGTGGCTAAAAGAGGTCTCCTTCTTGTGGGGTTGGAAGGTTTTTATTTTTTGTGGGTTTTGGGGAAGGTTTTGTTATTTGGTTGGTTTTACAAACACAACTGCTACACACCCTGAGCTTCCCCTGCACTTCACTGGTACTGCCAGTGGGCTGGACAGCATTTATTTTGTTCCAGTGTGTTGCAGTGGAATGCAATTCTTCCACTGGCACAGCTTAGTGTTCTCCCTGTAAGAGCCACTACATTCCCAAGAGACTACAAAGCAGCAGCTTCCAGTGAGAATATTCAAATATCAGCTCTATGTCTCCTGACACCAAATTTACTTAACAAAGATAAAAAACATCCATGAACACACAGCTTGTCCGAACATATTTGTTGCCATCAAGTATATTAAGAAGTGTCCTAAACATGCAATTATTCCATATAATGCCCTATGGCCATATTATTTTGTGAAACCATCCACGCTCCCTCAAGTGGTTTTACATCTTAAAATCTATTTTTTAAATAATACCAGTTTAGAAGGCAGCATTTGCCAGCAGATATTAACATACTCAAGCCCTGTTGAATTCACATTTTGTCATCATCTTGTTGTTTACAAATTTTCCTGTCATTCATCATTGCAAATCATCAGCTGCACTTGTGGCTGAAGAAAACACTAACTCAGAAGGCAGAGATGAGTGCAAATGCATTAATCAGAGATCATGATTTTTCTACCAGGAATGTTATGCTCTCAGACACCTATAATTAGACATATCCAGTACCTATAATCTTCTCAGATATTCAAAATATAATGAGGACTGCTCAGTGTGGGTAGGAATGGAGTGAATTAACAACATAAAGCAAAAATACAGGTAAAGCAAAATATTTTTAGACTTGGGCTATAAAAACACATTTCTGTTCTAGAATTTCTAAAAAAAAACCCTACAAACAAATATTTCTGCAGAGAACACTGACAGCCTAAATAGTGAGATCTGATGTGAGCAGCATGAAATCCCTGGGCCTTCCCCAGATTGGGGAGATGGAAGGAAGCAGAGGACAGGTCAGATTCCTTTTTTTTTCCTCCTTTTGTTGTTTTTTTCTTTTTTCCAACTCAATAACCTTTTAGTAAAAGGGAAAAGAATCGCCAGTCTGAGATTTCCAACACTCTGTAGTGCTTTCAGCCATGCTCTGCACAAAAAGGAACAGCAGGCGAGACCATTCATCTCTGATTGCTTCATGAAGCTCAAGCATAAGCCACAACTACACATTCAGTAATCTACATAACTTATTTGCTTTTTTAATTGTGTACTTTTAATTTGATCAAGTTAAACAGCCAAGTTCCAGCTGGGTTTCAGAGCACCCATAAGGATGAAACCCTGACATCATTTTTCAATACCAAAACAACAATCATTACTTTGAATTAACCAGTATTTTCAGGATTATCAGAATTTAAAAGAGCATATTTGCAGTTAAAGATTCTTGAAAACAACTTCTAATATTCAGCAGAAAAGATGTTTTAGAATTTAAGGGACAAGAACACTGGCAACCCTTCCTGGATGAGCACAGGCATCCAGATGCTGCTTCAGGTGGAATATAAAAATGAATGCAGACGTTGTCTGGAGCTGGGCCTGATGGCACAGGGGGCTGCAGAGACTCCATTCTGCTTTTCCATGGAAATTTCTCAGTACAAACCAGCCCAGACACCTCAAAGTGATGCCTCAGGTTTTAGCTTTTATATTTTTCACATTCTGTGCTGCTTCAGTGTGGAGTTCTGAGCTTTCTGTTAAGGGATGGTGAGCTCTCTGCACAGAGTAGGGAGACAAAACAATTCCTTCTCTATCTTGGGACCAAGGACAAATGATCCAAACCTCATGTCCAAGAGCACAAACAACAGCAGAATGAAGAGAGAAAAACAAGAAGGATGGGACTTCATAACCTAAAGCTATAATTGGACAATTAACTCCAATATGCAAATGAGCAGAACTGATAACAGTGACAGACCCTATGCCTGGTCATGCATTTTGTGACCATTTTGGTTCACCTGGGGTGCAGCCCTGGCTGGGCTCTTGTGCTGCCCCAGGTGCATCCATTGAGGCTTTTAATAAATCCCTACTTTATTCTTTAACCCTGTCCAGCCTCTGTTCCAGCCCAGCCTTCCCAAGGCATCAAGAGAGCCTCAGCTCTCCCTACATGAGCCAACAGCACTGAGGGCAAGAGAACAAGCAGCAGAGCACTGCAAGCCAGTGACACAGAGATCAGTGACACAGCTCCTGTCCCTGTGGTTTGTCAGTCAAGCTTAACTTGGAAGTGACTTGAGACAGTGCAAGACTCACAAAGTCAGTGACTATTGCAGGACTGAGGAGACCAGGAGATAATCAGTTTGTTGTTTGTGTGGGGTTTATCAGGAGTCCTGGCTCACCCCTGACACCCAAACACAGAGGTGAAGTGAAATGTAAAACAGTAAATCCACCATCTCTGAAGCCATCCCCACTTATCTGAGCTGCATTGCAAAAGTTCACTTTTTATATCATCCTTCTGCTCATCTTTTGAGCTGTTTAGCCATCCCTCAACTGCCATCATTTATCATTCCTGCTTCTCAATCCATTCTTTACCCTCAAACCCTCACTGCAATTCCTTTCCTTCCATTTTCAAGACTTGCTGCATTTCCCTGAATACTCTCCCTTAACTGCATCCTCATCTCACATTTTCCTTTTCACTCAGCCTGCTACTGTCCCTGCTCCATTTTAAGTGCTCTCATTAAGAACTTCAAAGATCAGTTTCAAAAAGCCAATTCCCAAGCCACAACGTACCCATGAAAACAGTCCTGCTTTACTCACAAACAGCCTGTACCACCATCAGATATTGCAGCCTGTGATACATTTCCTGTGATTATCCACAGGAAGAATGTTCCAAGCATTTATTTAAACAGAAATAATGATTTCTTTTCCCTGGAAACAAGAGCTTACTTCAAAGAAAAGTCTCTCCTGCTTTAAAAGGGAACCAGGAAAACTTGGATCTTTGTGGAGAATCTCTCCAAGCTCCTGGTAAGGCTTCTCAAGTGCTTGAAACACCTCTGAATGAATTATTTTTCCCTCCTAATGATCATTTTCCCAGAACTTACTCCTTTGGAAGTTTGCTGCTGCAGGCCAAGACCTTTCCTTCCTCCTGAGCAGAGCCAAGCAAACCCTAAATGGGCACAAAATCCCAAGGACTCAGCACTTTAGTGGCTGCTGGCAGCATTGTTCTGCTGTTGCCAGGTGGCTCTGGGACCACAGGTGCCTCGAGTTTGCTGTTCCCACCTGCATTTGCTGTCACAGGTGCCTTGAGTGTACAATTTTTAAATGCATCTGGTACTGGCATTGTTCCAGAACAGGAGCCTTGCTGGTTTTAATTCCCTACGTTATTAAAGCCAGTTGTTTCCCACTTATGAAAACACACACAGCTGCCCAAACTCTGAAGCGAGAGTTTTTAATTTTCTAAAGGGTAGCCCAGCAGAAGGATCTGCAGCTAATTAACACTACAGCAGGTCTCATTCCCCTCAGCAGCCCCTCAAAAACAGAAACAAATCCTGAGGGGCCAGGACACCTTACACCTAACCAGCCTCCTGGGGACCACCCAGAACACCTCCTTCGTATTTATATGTCAAATAAAACATATTTATATCTACTTCTAGCTGTGGCCCTCATGCCAAGGGCCTCCCACCACCCAAATTCCAAGGACTGGGGTGAAGTTTCCTCATCCTCTCCTGGGGCCGAGGGGGTCATGCATGAGCACAAGTGGTCACAGACTTGCCAAGGGTCATGGGGCTGTGGCAAAATGTGGAATATGTAAAAATTTTCTTAGGAAAGGATGCTTTTGATGTTTGATAATTATATATTTTCAAGCCTTATCAACAGATAGGAGCTAATAATCAAGCTCATGCATTAGGAAAAAAAAATAACCAAATTACCAGTTGGTGGAATTGGCTTGTTAAGTCTAGGGCTTGACATGTTTCAGTGATCTCAGGTTTAGAGGGAGGTTAACAAAGCTTGGGGAAAATGGATGCCCACTGATAGTGGCCACAAAGAATGTAGAATTTATGGGCCATCTGGCAGAATTCCCAATATAAGGAATAAACTAACAAACCCAACTCAGCAACTGTCCTGGAATTAATTCTGACACCTCCCTGTGCCCCACAGGGCAGAGCTGCAAGGGGGCTCCTTCTGCTAAACCCACCCAGGGGAACACCAGGAGGCAGCTGCTGGTTTCTCCAAGCAGGAAGGTCACCTCTGGAGAAGGATTTTCTCACCTTTCCTTTGGCTCAGGGTCAAGCTGGGCTGTCCCCCTGCCTCCCAGAGCTGTGGCCAAGGGACATGGCCATAAATGTGTTTTGCCTTTAGATCAAGAGACCTTCATCACTTCACAACGCTGATGGAGAGCCCAGCAGTTAAAGCACTGGGAAGGAGAAAACCTGAATGTCATTGTAACAGTAAGGACAATATTAATCAGTATTTCAATTAGTTAAATATAATTCTTGGCTACTCTCCTGGGGCACAGGACAGAGCAACCCCAGCCTCCCCAGCCCCCTGGTGCTGCTCAGCCCTTGAGAAACCCATCAAACCTCACTCCTCCCACGACTGTTTTCAGTAAAAGCCTTTTAAACTCCACTCAAACCTTGTCAAACAGGCTGTAACTGGTGCAAATGAAAACTCGAGATGAATTTAATACTGTACCTATTCAGCCCTAAAATACAGGGCTGATCAGCAGCAATAGCACATTATTTGAGCTATATGATTTCCAGCAGATTGGGTTTTTAGCCTGTCAAGATCACTCCAACCATCTGAATCCTGCGAGCTCTCTGAAGGGACAAGGTATCTGAAAACATCTCCTCCCTCCCCCCTCCCTGTCTTTCCTCTCAGCTCTGAAAAAAACACCCTGGCTATCATTTCCCTGCATTTTAATCTGTCCAACTCTTCTTTGCTATTATAACTTTAGATTTAGAGGGATGTGACCAGACAGGAGAAGCAGGGAGCCACAGTGGGGTTGTGAGACTCCAGAGGCTGCAGGAGAAAGCAGGGGGCATCTGCAGCTGGGCAGGATCCCCCACCTCATTTTCTTCCCTGGCTTTATGTTTTTGACAAGCTGATTTTTACCCTCAAACCTCATGCATTGCTCTGCTTTTCTTTTCAGGAAAAACTTGTCAGGCACGTGGTGGTTGAGGCCAGAGGTGCTCACCCACTGACCTGCTAAACTGGGGAGCTGGAAATGCAATTTCTGCTACTTTTCTCATTGGATGCAGTTTAATCATAGATGTTTCCAGCTGAAAGGGAATATTCCAACACCCAGTGTTTGAGACAGCCATGAGAAATATCACAACCTGGTAACAATGGCCCTCTGAGCACCTGCTGGTTTTGGACATGGCCATACAGGAATGATTTCCACTGAAATATTGGAGAAAGAACCAGTTTCAATGAATTCCCTGGTACAAATGATGACATCTCATCTGGAACTGGGATTCCAGCTCAGGCAACCTTTGTCTGCAGCAGGGTGGAACCTGCTGGGCTCTGGCTCCTGGAGAGGGAGAACCCAGCTGAGACACATCACCCCTGCACCCTCTGGAGCTGTGAGTCAATGCAGGAGCTGCAGAGGAGCAGGTGGGCACACAGGAGCCACCCCACAGCCCTGCCCTGCAGGCCAGACTCACTCTGCTTCCCTGGCAGGTCTGTTTTTAATGGCTTTGAAACAACCAAAGTGCCATTTGGCTTAGGATGTGCAGGAGCCTGGAAGGGTCCAGAGGGGATGGAGGGGATGTGTTCTCCTGAGGCTGGACACTCCTTGTCCCTCCTGGACTCCCTTCCTGCAATTTGTCCCCCATCCCAGTGGCACCTGCACCCCAAGGACAACCTGCAAGACTCTTGCACAGATCACTGTGTCTGTTCTCCAGGCTCTTTGCAATTCATTTCTCCCAAATTTTTTCCATGGGGAGCCCACTCTGCAAACTCCTCCCTGGCAAGGAGTTCCCTCTGGAGCTCAGAGAGGAGCACAGGCTCCTTAGTGCCACGTACACAGAAATGAGCTCCCTCCAAGACACAGGGGGATGTATTTCTCAGAAAGAAACAAAAAAATATCCCAGAAGATGGATTGATAGGTTTATGTTTTTGGAGACACTTCCCCTATTTTCCTCCTGCAGCCTGCAGAAGTTCACAGAACTGAGCCAGGTGGGATCTCCCAGCTCTTCCCTCCCTCAGCTCCATTTCCCCTCCACCTTGTTCATCTCTAGTCCCATTTTCAAGCAATACTCCAATAACAACAGGTCTGCATTTGTTTCTTTTTTCCTTCTGTGTCATTTCTCCATCCAGCTTACAATTTTGGTGGCAATTTAACAGCCTTTACAAATTACATTCCTATCTTTTCCACTGTTATTGTTAGAGGAGAAAGTCCCATTTTTCACTGTGATCCTTCAGGTTTCTGCTGTCACTGTATTTAAGACTTTTTTTTTTTTTTGTCCTTAGCTTTTATTTTCTTATCCCTGAAGGGCAGCCTTGGAAATTCAAAGCTGTTCCCTGCCTATCAGCAGATCTGGTATTCTCTTTTGGCAGTTCCACAGTGACTGTCTCTCTTCCTTCCAACCTTCCACCTAAATGACACCTTTTCTCAATAAATTACCCTTTGTCTCTCGGAGCGACGGCTCCATTTGTGACAGTTTGGATGTGCAATAGTTGCATCCCAGCAGATACCTCCAGGACTGTCAACTAACAGGCCAATACAAACCCACTGGTGCAGAAAATAAAGAGATTTATGTATCTCAGGCTTTATTTCCTCCCCGGTAGTCGAGCTCTACTCTGCATTTTCAGAGTTTCAGTTTAAAGGTATGGTTGCCCCTTGCCAAAAAAAAACCCCTCTCCTGGATTGGAGGGGTGGCTGAACTCATGGCAGAATTCCCTTTTTTGCAACATGACATCCCTTGGGATCCCTGGAAAATGCCTCGGAGCAGCCAAACCCACCCAGCCATGCCTCCCCACACTGATTGCTTCACAGATTGTTTATGCTACAGAGGAAACATTGATTTTTGCAGACATTTCCTAACAATAACAACAGGGATCGATTTGTGACGCTGTTGCTCACTGTTTTGCTAAGGGAGGATAAATGTGTGGAGCAGCAGCTTGGAGGTGTCCCTGGGCTCCCTGTGGGGACACACTCACACCCAGCAGTGCTGGAGGAGGGATGCAGCAGATAAATCTTGACAAATCTGGATGCTCACACCCTGCTCCCATCAGACAACAATGGAGATATCCAAGCCCATGGCTGGCAGCAGCACCATCCTCCCCAGCTCCTGCAAGCTGCCCAAAAGCAACAGATTGAACATTTTTATAGAAGTTGTCAAGATCCAGCCCTTGGCTTTAGCAGCCTGGGACTTTCTTCTCACAGCCCTGCACCTTCTGTCTCCTTTCCAAACACCAGACAAGCCAAACATTATTTTCCAATCCCAGCACCTGGCACAGAGCTCTGGGCAAGGCTCTCAGCCTGTCGCTGGCGAGATAAACGAGCCTGTTTCAGTGGCCGACTTCATAAAAGTATATGAAAAGTAGTTAACAAAAGGGTGCTTCACAAAGAGGGGAATGCAAATGCAACCTCCTAGATAACTAATTAACTGAAGGAGGCAGACAAAGGGGAAGCAGCTTCCCATCTGTGGAAAGAGATGTCATTTTGTAGAGGCTCTAATTAGTCCTGCCCTGTCCCGCAGCCATTCAATTGTGGCGCTCACAGGCTGCTCCTGCTCCACAGCTCCCCAGGCGAACAGGGGGAGAGCAAAGCTGGGGAAAAGCTGCTTCACCTTGCTAAAGTCCCCACGAGGGTCGTGTTTTCATCAGGGGCCCAAGCAGCAAACAAAGCTGGGGTTGTTTTTTGGCGGTGGCCTGCGCAGCTGTGCAGAGCCATCCAGAGTCACCCAGCACTGGGCACAAGGAGATCACAGAACCACAGAACAACTCAGGCGGGACAAGACCTCAAATATCATCAAGTACAACAATTAATCCAGCACTGCCAGACCCACCACCAAACCCAGCTAATGCCATGGAGAGGGATATCTTTCAGGTTGCTGTGGATGCTCCATCCCTGAAAGTGTCTCAAGTCTGGTTTGGACAGGGCTTGGAGCAACCTGGCCTAGTCCTGGCCAAGGTGTCCCTGCCCATGGCAGGGGAGGGGTTTGAACTCGATAATCTTTATATTCTCTTCCAATCCAAACCATTGTCTGATTTTCTCCCCTCCTCAAAGCTTTCCAGCTAATTTTGGGCATGAGCACTAGGTTTTGCTACCCCTCAAGCTTTGGGCTGTACCCCTGCTTTGGACTAAGGCACAGCAGCCACGGACATGCTCTCCAGTGAACGTGGCACCTGGAGGGAGCACTCTGGGGCCCATCCCCACTGTGCCACTGCCCCTTCCAAGCTGTTCTCTTGCAACATCCAGCTTTTCTTTTGCCCCTCTGCCTGCGAGGGTCCCTTTGCAAGCCCCAGGCTGCAGGAGCTCAGCAGGGTTAAGGCTGAACGGGGCGTACCACAGGAATTAGTCACCACCAGGACCTCAGTCAAGTGTTTTATTTAATGCCCTTTTCCAAAGACATTTGTACTTGAAAATAAAACCTGAAGAATTACGAGCTCCCTGCTAACAGACATGACTCAGAGGAGCAGTGGGCACATGCCATTTAAGTGAGAAGTGTCTTCTGCAGTGTGGGTGAGGAGGAGAGATGGGCTGCTGACAAAGTGGGTTTTGCAGGGAAAAATACCCAAATGGCTTCAATTTGTGCTGCCAAGAACTTTGCTACAGCAAGAGTGGCTCAGATCACTGATGGGGAGAGCCCACCACTGAAACTGCTCCTGGGGCTTGGCCAAGGTCTGATGTGCCCTGGTCCCAAGCACCAGAGCAGCTCTGGCATTTGGTGCATGGAACAAATCTGTGCCCAAAACATGGAGCAGGACAATGCTGTGCTACCAAAGGCCACATTGCCCCTCACAGTGCTGTCCTGCCCCTGTGAGTGAACTCAGGAACTCACTCAGCAAGAAATTCATGGGACATTGCCAATCCCTTGGAGCTGGCTTTGGACACCATGTGCCTTTGCCAGGCATTACCTGTGACCTGCCTGGTGCACAGGCTTGTGCAAGGAGCACCAGGAGCACAGATATGTGGGGGATGCCCAAATCCCTGTGCCAACCATGGCAGGTCACTCTGGGGACATCGCAGGAGCTGGGAAGTTTACAGGAAAAAAACGATAGTTGAGTCATCCCTTCTCAACACATCATTTCCCACCTGCATCCAGCACTGGCATCACTGGGAATTAACAGACTGGGCATTGTCAGCAGCCCAGGAGATGCTGTGCAGAGTGAGGGGGACCAGAAATGAAGTTTATAGGGATACAAACCTTGAACTTTCCCTGGACTGACTTCCAGTGCATTACTGGAATGGCAGGGATTGGCTGCCAAGCGGAGGCACTTGGAAATCCTCCCAGCTCTTTCCCAAAGTGGACAAGGAGGAGGAGCTGCCTGAGCTGAGCTGGGTTTCTCCAACCCATGTGAGGCCCCCGAGGGAGCAGCTGGGAGAGGGGACCTGTGGGACCCGGATGGTTGGGACAGGAACAGTGACTTTGCACAACGCTGTGCCTCGGTGACTCGTGACACTGCAGCAGCTGGCACAGGCTCTCTGGAGCTGGCCTCACCCGGGTATTATTAGACCTGATGGTTTTACTTCTGCTCCAGCCAAAGTTCAGCAGGTGCAGCTTGAGCTCTGATGCTGTGATGGGTGCTGGATGCATCCTGTCCCTCCAGGAACACTTGGTGCCAACAGTCACCATGGTGCCCATGTGCCACCACCCAGCCATGCAGCTTCCTACAGCAGGGGATTTCCTAATCCTCCCACTAAAAAATAAGAAAAGCAATGACTATAAATGATACTAAGCCAGGTCATGCAGGGCATCAGCTCTGCCAGATGATATAACCCTCCTTATTTACACTCCCTGGGGAAATTTCCCCACTTTGCAGAGCTCAAGCTCTCAGAAATCCCTTTGCTACTCTCCTACCAGGGAGGTTGAGGGGAATGAAATAAGAGCCTACAGATCATCTGTATCAAGCTGCTGCAAATCTCTCTGCTCCTCCAGGGTCAAGCACCATCTCCCCCTCAGCTGGCCCAGCCCAGGCTGGCAGAGGAGGGAAGCAGGAAAGAAGCAGGGCCAGGAACTGGCAAGGGAAAGCAGCTGGGCAAAGCGGGCCCTGCTAGGAGTCCAGAGAGTCAGGAGATCCCTCTGTGCCATCCTAGCACCTGTTGGGATGGGGAGCAGCTATTGGAGCCACTGAGCAGCAATTCCTGGCAGGCACAGACCCTGCTCCTTGGAGCTGCTCAGAACTTCAGCGCTGAGCCCCCACCCTGGGCTCGGCTTGGGAGGAGAACTGGAAACAGAGGAAAGTCATTAAGAGCTCTTCCATTAACACCATTCCTGCCAGGCCCAGGGAGGCTGGGGCTTTGTCAGATCCTGCTGTCACCATGACTCTGCTGTTTCTGAACCTTGAAGAGATTCTTCCTAAAAGCACAACCGCCCCCTCACCCTCTTCCCTTTCAATCCCCAGCTATTTTTATTTCTCTCCTTGAGATAAAGCTATATGTGTGGGGGAGGTGTTTACACACACATGAGAAAGTATTGATGCACATAAAAATAACCTGATGATTTGAGAAAGACATTTCACTTCCACAGAGCTCTCCATTCCCTGTTCCATTATAAACAGAAAATGCTGGAGTTATTGAGGCTTGTGGGAGGCTCAGCATTGCTCTCAGTGTGGATGCAGAGAACATTCTCTCTGCTCATGCACAGGGTCTGGGGGAAACAGGCACTGGGTATGTGCTCGAGGGGCAGGGGGGGGGAAGTGAGATTTTTATGTTCTGAAGTTTATGGCTCTCTATGAAGCAGATACAGCAGAGATGAATTCCTACAGAAACCCTCCCATATCCTTATTTCATTCATGACACATTTCCAGATGTGTAAGTGCCTGTCTTCACATTGCTTTCATGTTTGAAATATCTTTTTTAAGGGAACAAGTGAGGAGAAAGGCAAGCACCCAGTGCCTCCAGCTACAGGCTGATGCTGCCTGCCCCGGGAGCTCAGCTGTGCCCAGGTGTGGGGGCCGTGCAGCACCTGCCCATCCCATGGGGTGTGCAGGGGGAGCAGCAGCTGTGCTGCTCACCCCATGTGAGGATCCAAATTCGGGATCCCCTGGGCAAGGCCACCCCCTGAGCAGCAGAGATTCAGGAGGCAGCGAGCCCACACAGCGAGCAGGCAGGCCCAGCCCGGCTCAGGGAAGCAGCTCTGCCAGAACAGGAGGCTCCCGAGCCTGGGGCCGTGCTCTCGGTGTCCCTACGAGCCACAGCACGCCAGGACATCGCTGCACCGGGGCTGCAGCAGCCAGGGAGCAGAGCTGAGCAGCACACGACGTCCTCGCCGGGCTGTGCTCGGGCTGGCTGCTGCCAGCCTTGTCGTGACTCCCTTTTGAGCAGGCTGCCACTCGCAGCATTCTTGGGGACAAGTGACAGCCTCGCTGCATTAACAGCGCTCCACCGCGCGGTATTAATTACTATTATTATCCGGGGTTGTGGGTATAACAGATAACACACCAGCCCTCCCTCTCCAAAACACCCTGGCGCTGGGGGCGATTTGGAGCAAAGATGGGGATGTTTGCTGAGCATCGCACGCTGGGATAAAGGAGGCAGCGCGGCTGCACACCCTCAGCTGCGGGAGCCGAGCCGCAGGACGGCTGGCTCCGAATCATCCCTAATTGCAGGAAGGGAGAACAGCAAAAGGCAGCGCTCCGGCAGAGCCTGCCCGGCCAAGGCTGTTTAAAAATACCCAGTCCCAGCCCCCGTGGTTCTGCAGCTCTGCTGGGAGTCGGGAAGCCCACGCTGGTGATGAGCAGGTGCTCCTTGCAGGCTCAGCCCTTTAAAAAAGCTGCTGGGATCTTGCCCGGGGTTTCTTCTCCCAAAATCTAAGCCAGATCCCAGCTAGGAAGCGCTCTAAAAACCGCAACCACATGCCCTGGCAGTGACCTCCAGTGGGTGATGAGCACAAAGCCACCTCAGCACCCACGGGGAGCATCACCCTGCCTGCTGACGGACCCATCTGCTGGGATGCATCCCACAGCACTGGAAAGAATTTTAAAAGAATTTTAAAAGGAGCATGCAGAAATAGCTTGCCCGGAGATGGGCTGGAGGCGCAGCTGCCCCAGGGGGACCAGCCCGGGTGGCGCTGGAAGCAGCAGCTCCTGAGCCGGCTGGGGCTGCCGAGGCTTCCCACGCCGCTGGTGCCCACCAGCACAGGCAGGGATGGACAGGAAAAGCTTCCCGGGAATGGCAGCACTGCTCCCCTGCCAGCCCCAGCACGCTGCCCCGGGAGGAGCACAGCCAAGGCTGGAACATTTGCTGCCACTGCTCCCGGTGTCCCCGAGCCCGTCCCGGGAAGTGGGACCCGTCCGAGGGGACAAACCAGCCCGCACACGTTTCCCGGGCCGTGACTCAGCCAGCTTAAGTAAACAGCCAGGTAAACAGGCTCGATTTACTTTCAAAACAAAAACAAGGAGCCGCAAAGCGCAGTTCCTCCTCCTTGAGTAAGGGCGGTGTGTAATCATTGGCATTTGTCCTCCGGGTGCTTCCGCGAGGTGCCAGCGCTTCAAAGCCTGGCAGCCGCTAGAGACGAAGTGACACATTTAGCTCGGGAGCGAAAATGCTGCTCGCCTGTGAATGCCAAGGAGCAGGAAAACAAAAAGCACCTGCGAGGGAAATGCCTGCTGCTGGGGAGGCTCCGAAACCTCACCTCGAAGAGGCACGGAGAGCCTGGCCCTAAGGCAGAACAGCTCTGGGCATGGCTGGAATTGGGGGATTTACAGCCAAATGCTCCATTCGTGCGTTTGAGGGTGTCTGCATCCTGCAGGAGGCGGCTTTCCAAGGGGAACTACAGCTCCAGACATGGCACTGCAGTCCCACGGCAACCCCCGAGGTGTTTTTATGGCTCCTTTGTTAGAAATGGGGTTGGGCAACCCCTGCAGAAATCCCTGTCCCAAAAGGCACCGTCCCAGGGCGAGGGTGTGGAGGAGCCCTGAGCTGACCCTGCTGGCTTTGGCATCTCTGGGTGTTAAATGCCCTCAGATGAAGCCATTTCCCAAGCCATGTGCAGTAAGGATCTCACTGTTTGATGGCTCCTCTCATGCCATTTCAGTAGCAGGTGGTGGAAGTGGGGGGAGGAAGAACCTATAAAATGTTTAACATCCCTTTAGCTTCGATTTATCTGAAGAGAATTCAAACAGCACAATTTCCTCCCACCATCTGGGTTCCACTTTAAAAGATGTTTTCTCATATCATTGCAATTTCAGAAAATCTTGTTGTACATCTATGGAAATGCAAGATGCTTCCCCTAAATTGTGCACCAGCGTGAAGCTTTTTAAACCTCAACAGCAGCTATGATATATTTTGACAGCTCCCAGACGGCTCCTGAGAGAATTTCCCTGTTCCAACACTACTCGTGCAGGGGGGGCCCAGCTTTGGGAGCTGCAGTCCTACAAGGCAAAGCTCTCTGCTTGGTTTTGTACCAATTTCTGCTTGGTTTTGTCTTGTTTTGCTTCAGTACTGGGAGGAAGTTTCCCTTGCAGGTCTCACCTGAACACTTGGAGCTGCAGGCGATTGCACATGTGTTCATGGTGTGTATTTCCCACTCATGCACCCCAAAACAGCTCAGAAACACACTGAGCTGCTCCAAAACCTGACAGACATCTCAAAGGTCCTAATAAACATCCTGCAAGTGAGGAGTCTGGAAGAGGAGAAAGGCTCCAGTGATGTCCCTGCTGCTCTCAGCCTTTCCTAGACAGCCCAAACGACTGCAGGGAGAGCTGCTCTGTGCAGACAGCCCCAAAAATCCAGCTGCACAGGAGAGAGAAGGCATTTTCTCCAGCATTCCACTCGCAGGGGAGACTCCCAGCCCTCAGCCAGGTGAGAAGGACAGCCCAAGCCCCAGCTCTCAGCCCTGGCTTTGCTGAGCCCTACCGGGCACCTGGGAAAGCACCCAAAGTCAAACACTGATTCACAGCCAGAGGCAGTGCCCCAAGAAGGAACCAAAGGGTTAACTCAGGCCAGGGGTGTTTGGTGTCAGCCACCTCAGAGCTTAACAAGCACAGAAACACAGCAGGAGTGGGATTGGAGCAGCCAGCTGGCCCAGGGGATGAGCTGTGCCTGGCAGAGCTGGACAGGGGGTGGCTGCCCACTCCTCCTGCACAGGGACAAGCCACGGGGCTCAGAGCTGGGGTCAGAGCAGGACAGCAGGGTCCAAGGAGCCCCCACCATGGGACTACCACAGCACTGCTCACTCCAGCACATCCCCACTGCTGCCGCTGCCCCACAGCCCCAGGATGGAGGAGTCACTGCCTCCCCCTGGGAAGGGACAGCCAGCTGTTGTGGCACAGAGCACAGCTGACAATGCACGATACAGAGTGCCACCATACAATTTCAGAGAGCTTCAACCCATACAGAGCAACACCTTACCTCAGCAGAAGGCTTCAGGGATCTGCCCATCCACAGTAACATCACCTCAGAAGGCTGCCAGCATCTACTCCTCTTGCTCTTTAGCTCAACCTTTTATAGCCCTCATGGTTCATGCACTGCACCTGTGTGCCCTCTGCTCCCTTTGGTGATTGTCAGCACACCTGGGCACTCCCTGGCTCATTGCTGTCAGTGCTGCTCACCTGTTTCTCACAGCTGTGCCCACTGGGGATGAGGCTGGGGCAGCCCCACCCCAATCACCACAAACCGGGTACCTGCAGACAGGTGTTTGAGAACAATAGAGATTTTGGTCTAAATCCAGAGAGTTTGCTTATTTTTGAAGATATTAGTGATTTTTCCCACATGGCTCCTGCATGGCAAGGAAGGGTCCCATAAGAAAAACTGGAGCTGACACTGAGCCAAACGCCTGCCACAGACAAGCAAAGTTTTTGTCATCAAAAACCCCCAGATTTTGGAGGGGTCTGGTAGCTCACCCAGGGCATGGACTAAACTCAGGTTTTGGTAAACCCAGGAGCGGGTCTGAACCTGGCAAATCAAACCTGGATGGATGTAAACCATGATCCTGTCTCAGAGCAAGAAGCCCTGTCTTGAGCAATTTCTGCCATGCACAGTTCAGGGAAATCAGGGACATTTCCAATGGTGAAATGGCTTGTCCCTGTGGGACTGAAAAGCCCACGTCACATCATGTCACATCATCACATCACAGAGCCTCAGTTTCCCCAATGACACCTCGAAACCAGGGTGCATCTTCCAGGTTTGCCCTGATGCCATCAGAAAGCAGCTCTGGGGGCTCATGTGGATGCTGGTTCTGTGGTGTTCCTCCCAAGTCTGGCTCCAGCAGGATGGAGCCCCTTGCAGCTCGCTGGGAGGAGTTGGAATGCCGAGCACGCCTTCCCGACGTTCACCCTGATTTTCAGAAATTGCATTAAATCAGTATTGCTGCAAATTGCCCTCTTTTTTTGGCTCCAGCTTGATGTAAAAAGGAAAACAAATGGAGTTTTAAAATGCAGCTAATCAAGGAGTTAAAGAGAGGTTAATCCTAATGGATTAATCAACTCGCAGGAGGATCGGGAGGAGGCTGGGGTGAGAAGGAGCAGAGGAGCAGCCAAGCCTGGGGTGATGGAAAGGCTCAGGGAGAGTGGTGATATTCCTTCTTGCACCTGGCTGCAGCCAGCTTGGGGAGCACAGAGGAATAACGTGTCCTGGACTTAGGGATTCCTTCCCTGAGCAAACAGAGCCTCGATGCATCTGTGATTGTCCCCTGAGGGAAGGGGTGAGCAGTGTTTGACATCACCACCCTCACCTACAGAAACCAAGAGGTGACAAAACCCAGCATGTGGGGAGGCCCTGAGTGGTGTTAACCCCCCTGCAGCACTCTGGATGGGGCTGGGAAAGGGGTTTTGAGCAGAGCAGAGTCATGCCAAGGCTTTCAACCCCGGCCTGCACCCACCAGGGCTGCCCTGACCCCCTGCAGGGTCCAGCCCATGCCACCAAATCCAAACATCCTCCTGCCCAAACCATCAGCATCTGCCTCCATGGGACAAAGCCTCTTTCTTGGCAGCTAATTGGGCTTAGGCATAAGAAAGGCTTGAACATCATTAGTGACAGTGAAAGCAAGGAGTTTAAAGAAGGTTATTAATGATATACACGCTGTATACAACAGCATAATCACCCCCCAAAATATTAGATCCATTAAGTATCATTATCAAGGCCTGGAGCTAATCATTTAAGCTTAATGAAACCAATACATTTCTCCAGCAGTGCTCATCCCTCGGAGGGAGGTGGCAGCCAGGGAAGGCTGGAGCAGTGCTGTCCCTGCAGCTTCACTGCTGCACCAGTGCCCTGCTGGCTCTGGGCTCTGTGTTCCCCCTCCAGGAGCTTCCAGCTGTGATTCACTCTCTTCAGCATCAGCCTTTTGCTTTGGCAGCTCAAAGTCCTTCTGCTCAGTGACCACAGAATGGTTTGGGTGGGAAAGGACCTCGCAGACCAGCTGGTCCCAAGGGCAGGAGCACCTTCCACCGGGCTGCTCAGAGCCCATGCAGCCCGAGCCTGGCAGGGCTCTCACCCCTCTGCCTCCAGCCACACCTCCCTCCTCTCCCTTGTTTTGAGCAGCTCTCTGGAGACCGGAGGAGAAACGATCCGGAGCCAAGGCGGCTGCGATGATCTCACTGCTAATTATGCAGAGAAGTCATTTTGCCGTGGCTGTGGTGATGAAGTGATACGAGAGGAGCAGAACCCCACAGCCACTCTGTGCATCGCCAATTAAACAGAAATAAAACCCAAAGTGAGCAAACCCAGCGCCTCGACCTCTGTGAGCCACCGTGGGTGCTGTGCTGGCCCCGAAGCCACTGCAATTAGGGACAGGCAGCTCAGGCTGGGACACAATTCCAAGTGCCATCAGCTCCACTTTCCTCTTTGTCCGTGTCTGTTTTCCACCCTGGTCCCAGCAGCAGGATCATTGCTGCAGTAGGACTCACTGATGTTTTAAAGGGGAGCTGGGATTAGCACCATCCTTATTAAAACCACTCGCTCACACCTCATTTTACCTTCCCACTGGAGATGATTTAGCTTGATTTATTCTAATTAGTTGTAATTTATTGTTTTAATGAGCTCTTCTGCAGGCTTTCTGTGCTTCATAACCACCCTCCTTGGCTGCTACAATGCATTTCAAGGAGGTCTTTTAATAAGGAAAGGTTTCCAAGGCTGCCTCAGATAGGGAGGTTTTTGCTGGAGTATGAAAGAATCAAAATTAAGCTGAAATTTTCCTCTCTTCCAGGATGGTTTTGCTGGGGAGCATCTGGCTGGGAGCAGGAGGCTGCACTTCAGCACTTCACCCAAATGGCAAGAGTCTCCTTAATTATCAGCAGCATTTGCAACTGGGTTTAAAGACTGACAAAAGAAAACAAACAGGAGAAAACTCTCCTTCATCTGGCTGCAGCTCTGGAGCAGGGAATTTGGGCCTGGAAGGTGCTGCTGCCCGGAGGGAGCTGCAAATGCATGGATAGGTCAGGGATGCTCCACACCAGGGTCACCCACAGGGGGGTCTGTGCTGCTGGGGGGGTCACAGGGCTCAGAGCCCAGCCAGGCCCCTCCCGGGGTGGACACAGGCAGCAGCATCCAGGACACAATGGCACAATCAGCATTGCTTCACCCACAGAGATCTCTCCTGCCCTTCCTCTGCTGGGATGGGTGAAGCTGCAGGAACTTCTTGATCTGCTCCCAGGGGCGGCTGGGCCAATTCAGGCCTTTCCAGCCTTCAGTGTGGAAGGGAGAGAAAGGCCATCTGGTCAGCCAGGTGGGTCACTTCTGTGACATTGGGTTCTGCCATTAGAATAAAAATGTAAGGTTTTGCTTCTCTGTCCCCATGGCCATCACGTGGCCAAGTGTTCCCTTAGGAGACATCCAAAATAAAGCAGATGAGATTCACTTTGCAAGTAAGAGACAAAAACTTCATGAAAGCAAAACCTCCAAAGGAGGAGAAACTCCCAAAGAGAAACATGAAAACCCCCAAATGGCTTCAGCTGCAGCAGAGAAACACCTGGGTGGTTACAGGATATTTTCTCAGGGAAAAGGGACTGGCTTGTGCTGAAGCAGCTGAGATTTGTGTGAGAAACCCTTGGGGAGCCAGGCGTGCTCCGGAGGGCTCTGGGAAGGAAAAACCCCTGGAAGTGTTACACTAAATCCCCCGTGCAAACCCAGATGGGGTCACTGCAGAAACAGGAATGTTTGCTGGGGGGCCAGGGGAGCTCTGCAGCCCCAGGGACTGAGGAGGAGGATGCTGGAGGAAGTCAGGCTGAGCTCCTGCACGTGCAGAGGCTCCCAGAGGGGCTGGAAAGCACAAACAACCCCATGGAACAGCAAAGGGCTCTCTGGGCACCCCAGGACCATGATCCACCAGGGAGCAATGAGAGACATCGAGGGCATCCCTGCAGGGTGAGCCAGCAGAGCAGGGATGGCCACAGCTCTGGGAGCTGCTGTGCTGGCCACTGGCCACAGCTCTGCCCAGCCACCCCCTGCTGCTGCCACAGGGGCTGGCCAGGTGGGAAATGAGATGAACTCAGTTCTTCTAGGAGAGGCGACCGGGTCTCTGGAGGTGCCTGGTGGATCTGGACAGCTCTGGAGCTTCTTGTGGATTATTTACCCAGCTCCACATGCTGCCAACCAAAATAAATCAATTCAGCTTTTGCTTCCATTTTAGGAAAATAAATCCTCTGGGACAGGCTGGGAGCTGGTGCCCTGCTGGGAGCCACGTGCTCCCCATCCCAGCCCTGGTGGGATGTAAGTGGGACTAGGAGCCCCTTGGGCCCACTGGCCCATGTCCCTGCCTTGCAGGGGGCAGGTGCTGCTCCACAGCTTCCTTGGCAGCTGAGGACAGACAGCAGGACACAGCCAGGAGGTTTGCTGAGCCTCCTGCCACCGAGCTGCCTGGAGAGCTCTCCCACGGCTGGGGTGACCTTATCCTTATCTCCTCACGTCCTCCAGCCCCTCACAGCAGCCAGCTGGAGCAGCAGGTCCTGCAAGGCCAGTTTCCCATGATGTAGCCCCTTATCTCAGGCTGCTGAGCCCTTCCCATCAGCCATTCCAGCTCTGTGTTGGCAGCACTGGGAATCACCCGCTTCTGCTGCGGGAGGGATCACCAAAATTTTTCCCAAAACAAAAAAGCTGCATGGACCACCCAGCATTTCCCTCCAGCTGCCCAGGAGAGCCTTGCTGGGACCCCTCAGAGGGGAGCTTGCAGGCTCATGGTCCTGAGATCCCTCAGCAACTGCTGGATTTCCACCTCAGCCCCAAGCCCAGAATTCCTCTCTTGGGACAGGCACACTCCTTTCTCCTGCCCCCCCAGTCCCAGTTACAAACTGCCCAGCATTCAACTCCTTAATCCCACCAGCTCTTTCAGATGTGGTTTTGATCAAAACAGGCTTCTTAGAAAGAAAAAAATATAAAATCTTCCAAGCACCTGCTCCTGTCTCCTCCCCTTCCAGGAGGCTGTGTTGGCAGCAGCAGTGCTGCTTCGAGAGCAGCATGTGAAAGGCCAGGTTAGGATGGCTCCTCTGTCCCCTTCAGCACTGAAAATCATTTGCTCTTGGATGAGGTGGGTATTGGCAAGTCTAATGCTGCTCCAGGAGAAAAAAGGGAGCACTGTCCTCCTGGAATGATGGGAACAGGGCTGGCAGAGGGGTGCAGCTGCAGCTGGGGTGCCCCGTGCAGTGGAATTGCTGATAATCACAATCCTGCCCTGTCTCCCTTGTGTGAGAGAGGTGCCAAAACACACAGCCAGGATCTCAGTGCCTCCTGGGCTCCCTCAGGCAGCCCCAGGGTCGGACCCACAGGATGCCCACTCCTCCCCTCCTGGAGGATGCTGCCCTCAGCCACAGCCTGCACGGCTCTGTCCCTCAGAGCTGGCACTGAGCCATGAGCCATGGCGTGTTCTGACACACCTGAGGGGCTCGAATGGCTCCAAACCACACACATGATGCCACTGCACAGTGGCCACCACTGCTCTGTGCTCCGGGGCTGGAGGCTCCAAACCAACATCACACACGAGGGAGGGTGAGCAAAGAGCAAACTGCTGCCAGTGCCCAGCAGCCCCAGCTCTGCTCCCCTGGAACCCCAGAAATGCACAGATCCCAGCCCCTCTCCTCAGGCACGGGGCACAGGCTGGTGCAGAAGTGCCCCGGTGTTTCCAAACCGAGTTTTGCCCTTGCAGAAACACCAGCAGGGGTTACTTGTTTAAAACCTCCCTGGCAGGGATAATCAGATCACACTTGAGAAGAGCCTCTGGATCTCCAGTTACAATTATTTCATTAGGATGTGATACTCCAGACCATCCAAGGGCTTGGGAAGCTGCTGTCTGCACAGGTCCAAGCACGCTGCCCATGGAAGAGGTCCTTAGTGCTAATTGCCAATGCCAACCCCAGCGATTAGGAAATAATTGCTAATGCAGCTGACAGCAGCTTTTCTAAGACACTATTAAGGAATTCATCAGAAAGCAGAACCAAATAAAGCAAAAAGCTATTAAAGAAAAACAAAACTCACCCCAAACTGCAGGATCAGCAGGAACAAGAGCAGAGGCTGTTGTGTGAGTGCAGCAGCCCCAGAGCTGAGCCTGGAGCTCCCTTTGTCCCAGCACTGCTGTTGCACCAGCCCGGGGCCCTCCCCAAATACCCCAGGGTGGGAGAGTGGCTCAGCAGTGGCTCATTGCCCCCTGGCAGCTCTCTGTGGACTCACAGCTGGCCCCCTGCACCTGCAGCCCTGCTCAGGGAACCATCCTGCACCAGACATGGGTGCAGGGCCAGGATACGGGTGCAGGGACATCCAGCCAGGGTGCTGGGCCTGAGCATGTCCCCAGCTGTCCCTCTACCAAAGGGGAAAAAACTAAGGTTGGGCCTGGGGGTATTTTTTCAAAAGTCTGATAAAAATAACTCTCTGAAGGGGTGAGGAAGAGGAAGGACAATTTGTGCTGGAGAGGTGTCACCCACAGGCCCTGACGGCTCCAAGTGGCACAAGGACACAGGGCTGGAGCTGTGACTCATGACTTTCTGGCGTTCCAGCCCGGTGTCGGAATCACATTTCGAGGATTATATTTTATTCATAAAAATTGCTGTGCTCACAGCCGTGCCTGGCAGAGCCAGAGAGGCTGAGCCTGGGGCTGGCTCTGCCCTGTGCCCTCGGGGGGTCCCAGCTCTGGAACAACTGCTGGAAGTTTAAATTTAATCTGCACAACTGGGTGAGAGTGCCCAGGTTCCCCTCCACGACCTGGAATGTGGGTGCCTTGGTGGCATGCAGGTGCTGGGCCAGGCTTTACAGCACGTGGTGGGTGTTGTTGGTAACCTCATCCAAAGGAGCCAGAGCAGAACACGTGAGGCTGTATTTTTAACTCTGAGTCCTGGTGACATGGAAAGCTGGGTGCCTGGCCTAAGTGCTGCACAGATCCATGGAAAGTTTCTTACCTCCCATCGAGAGCTCGGCTTTGCCAGCCCCAGGCAGTGCAGTGAGCCTGGGAATGGTTTTAAGGCTGTGCCCAGAACCCAGCAGAAACCATTTGCCATCCCGCTGGGAAGTGCTTCCCTGTGGAGCTGCAGGTGGGGAGCTGGCATGCTGAGATGGAAGTGAGGATGGGGCACACCCAGCTTCCCCAGCTCACAGCCTGGTTTAGCATCCCCAAGCAGGAAGAACATTTTCAACCCCCTGAGGAGCTAAGGCCATGCTCCTTGCCAGGCCCAGTGCCTCCCCAGCACAGTGTTAGCTGGCACTTGGAATTCCCCCATCATCCCCACACACCTCCATTGTCCTTGCCTTCATGGGGATGACCTGTGCCAAGCTGGGAGGTGGCACATGGTGACATTCCCCTCCTCCCACCACCCTCCCGCAGCCCTGTGCCCACCCCGCTGGCACAGCCAAGACAAGCAGAGGCTAAGAACATCAACTGGGTTTTATTCCTCAGGTCTGACAAGTAAAAGCACAAATTCTCTTTGGAAATAAGGAAAAAAAACCAACACCAAAACCCCAAACCAACGTTCAAAGCAGGCAGACCGTTTCTCAGGATGGAGGCCACGCCATCGAGCTCCGCCGCCGGACGCGTGTCCTTCGCAGAGATGTAGTTTAAAAAAAAAAAACAACTCATGGAGGAGGAAAGACACAGAGCTACGGGTTTCCATGTCAATTTTAAAGAACAAAAACAGGCCCTTTTTTTGCTATTGTTATAAATATCCCATCCGAGTAACTCGGAACAAACAATAACCATAAGGAGGAGCATCCTTTCTGCTTGGCCCCGTGGGCACAAAATCTCTACCGGCACCTCCGACGGCTAGGAGCCCTCAGGGACGGTGGCCTGGCACCCGGTGTGTGCCCCGGCTCGCAGCGGGGGTGGCGGGTGCTGCCATCCCTGCGAGCGAGCGGCACCCGTCACCCTTGCCGGAGGCTGTCAGGACGCCGCGCCGCAGGGGACGGGGGAGCGGGGGAAGGGGACAAGGGACAGGGGTGCCGGGGCGCGGCAGGGTGGCTGCTCAGGTGCAGGTGGCCTCCTGGCTCTCGACGGGGATCTCGCTGCCGCTGCTGCCCTCGCCGTACTGCTGGTAGGGGGGGATCTGGGGCGCCTCGATGATCAGCAGCCCCTCCGGGGACAAGGAGGCGAACACCGTGATGGGATCCACCTCGTAGGGCAGCCTGCAGGGGGGCAGGAAGGAGGCGCGGGTTAGGATGCTGCATCCCCGGGGGATCCCGGCCCTTGGAGCCCCGGCGGGCGGGGAGCCGCGGCAGCAGCCCCCCAAAGCCTGTCATTGCCGGAGCGCCTGGGAATGTGCGGGGATATTCGGAGCGGGCTCCTGGCCGGCTGGCCCCCTGGGAGCTCTGTTTAATCTCCCCGGCAGATGTGTTTGACGGGATGTCAGCGCGGCCGGTGCGAGCAAATCCCGGCCGCGGCGCAGCCCGCGTCAGCCGCCGGCCTTGCCCGTAAAAGGAGCCCGAGCGGCAGCGAGCGGGGCTCGCCCCGGCGTTCCCGTGGGAGCTCGGGATGCACGGGGCTCCTTCGGGGCGGAAAAGCAAAGCTGAGCTGCTGCCAGCCGAGGAAAGCCTTCCCATGCCCGGGGCTTTGGTGCTGTTCCCTGTTAACCGTGCGAGCCCCGCGGGTGGGACCTGCCCCCCACATGGGTCGGGGCTCGCCTTTGCGGCTGTTGTTGCCAAAGCGAGCCCCGGCTGAGTCAACGCGATAGCGATCTGGCTGACATCACGGAGATGCGGGGACAGGCAGGGATGGAGCCAGCCCGCCGTGCCCTGCTGTCCCCGCAACCCGGCCGGCCCCAGACGCAGCCCCGGGCGTGCAGGAGACTGAGGGAGCGCCTCAAAAAAGGCCTCGTCCTCCCTTCCTTCCCTTGGGAAACCACTCTGCGGCCCGGCCCAGCCAGGCACGTGCTGCAGAAGGCGGATTTTGGGTGGAAACAGTCCCTGCCTGTGTGAGCTGGGGCGCGGGGACCGGCAGAGCTCGGCCGGGCCGACCGGTACCTACTGGATTTTCTTGGTGAAGTTCTTGGAGACGATCCCTCCTTCCACCTGCTGCTCCTCGTGTTTGCCTGCAGGGAAGGCCAACACCCCTCATCAGCACCTTACCAGGAGATTATTTTTTCCCCAACAAACAACAACAACAACTAAACCCGACTGGAAAGTTTTCCGAGCAGCTGTTTCCCTGCCCCAGTGCAAACTCTCCCTCTGGGGAGGGCTCAGGAAGCCTCTCCATGTGGGGAAGGAGATGCTAGACACAGCACAGCCCCATTTCCAGTGGAAAACTAAGGTCTCACAGGCTGCCAAAAGCTAGGGCTTAAGAAAATAAACAAATAATAAAACCATTGTAGCTGGCAGCATCCCCCTCGACCCCACTCCCCAGGATGGGCTCCTTTCCACCCCTCTGTGAGGCTGGAGGTCCCTGGACCTGGAGCATCAGCCAGAGGCTGCCTGGACCCCGCTGACCTGTGGCTTTCCCCCTGTGCTGCAGTGAGCTCCAAATAAACACTCAGAGCTGTGTGAGGTGGCAGCCCCCAGCCCTCCCTGGTGATCCCAGCCCAGAGGACCCGGGGACAAAGGGGAGTGGCAGTGCCAGGCTGATGGGACACTGAGGGCAGGCGTGGGCACCCCAGAAGTGCTGGACCCCACAGCCACTGTTCCCGACATTAACTGACTGTTCAGGGACGTGCTGGGCTGGGGGCTGCCAGCAGCTGCTCCTTTCTTCCCAGCCTCTCCCTCGGTCCCTTTAAAGGGAATCTCCCTCCGTGCCGACCTCACCCTGGCTATAATTAACCCAGCAGAGCTGGGGCCCCTCTTGGCCGCTGGCTCAGGGTGCCGCAGCCAGGGCAGAAAGCAGGGACATTTTCCCCAAAGGACACGTGTCCTTTCTCATTTTGGCAGCAAACCACCATGGCTTGTGAGCCAGATCCCCCTGTGACACCGAAACTGCCTCTGGAGATGCCCCAAAGCCCTGCTGCAGCCCTCCCCTGCTCCCAAGCACGGGGCTGCCGCCGCCGCCGCCTTAAAATAAAGGCGATTTTGGCATTTTGCAGCAATTCCTTGAGCCGGCGGTGCCGCCTCCCCCGTGCCTTGGCTCTCACCTGACACCTCGACGTAGCCATCCTTGGTTTTGACCGTCAGCTCCTCGGGTTTGAAGCTGTGCACGTTGACACACACCTTCCAGGGCTCGCGGGGGAAGGGCGCGGGGCTGCGGCTCTCGGGGTACCCCCCGAAGTGCGCGCCGTAGGCGGGGGCCATGGGGGGCGTGCGGCCGAGCCCAGCGCGCAGGGGGCCCGGCCAGGTGGTGGTGAGCCGGGGCCGAGCCCAGTCGGGCCAGTCCGCCGTCAGGTCCCCGGGGAAGGGCGACAAGCCGAAGTCATCGTCCAGCAGGCGCGAGGTCAGGCCGGGCTCCCGGAAAGGGTCGCGGAGGCTGCGCCTGCCGGGGTAGTGGCAGGAGAAGGGCATCTGGCTATCGGCCATGGCTTCCTTCGGAGGGGTCTGAGCGTGTCCCCGGGGCTCTCCAACGGAGCCTCAGCCTCTGTGTGGCTGCTCCTGGCTGCAAACTTCCCCCGGGAGCCTGTCCCGGAGGAGACGCATCCACCCCGGGTGGGACGTGGGTGCGCGGGGACGGTCCCTCCTTCCCGGCACCGAGTGAAGGACGATGAGAAAATCAATTCAGGCTGAATCACCGGGAGCTGGAGGAGCGCAGGAAGGACGGAGGGAGCTCTCTGGCCGCGAGAAAACGCTTCCTGTCTGGCTGCGATCCCAGGACTGGGGAGAGGAAAATAAAACTTCTTGTCAGGAGAGAGAAAAAAAAATAATAAACCCAAATATCCTGAGATTTAAAAGCTTCTCTCTCACTTCTCACTCTCCAGCACTTTATGTACAACTTTCCCTGCTGCTCCTGGGTGAGAGCTGCAATAAATGCCTGAGCCTGGAGCCCAGAAACTTCTCTAACCTTCCAGGCGTTGGGCGAGTACTATTTATATGGATTTCGGAGGAGGGGGGTGTGTGTTTTGCAAGTCCTGCCCTGTCAGCCGAGTATTTTGGAGAGGATGAAACAGCCGTGGAGAATTTGGGCAGTGGCAGCTGACCTCTCCTGCTGGCCCGAGGATCCCGGCTGCCACGGGGCCACGGCGCTTCGGCAGCTGCCCCAGCCCCTGCCGCCCCCTCCTGCTGCTCTGCCCGCCCAAAATAGCCCCCAAGCTCACTCAGGCCGGCTGCTTTCACCTCGGTGTCACCTGTTAAAAATACCGTGGTGGGGCTGACCGAGCTGCTCCCCTCACTGTACAGCCACGTGTCCCCAGGGCACCGCTGTGCCGGGAAATGGGTCACTGCTGGCACCCCAACGCAGCGGGACCCCGGGTGGGTGTTTGGGGGCAGGGGGACAGGGTGACCCTCTCCAGCACTGCTTCTCTGGCCATCTTCACCAGCTGGGCCCGGAGAAACACCCCCTAAAGCAGGAAGGAGACGGACCCCGGGCAGCAGCAGGGCGCTCACGGCGCCGCTCAGCGCCTGCCTCCTCCTGCTGGCCCCCGCATGCCCGGCCCCGCCGCGATCGCGCTGCGGGCAGGGCGAGGCGTTAATCACAGCCGCGGCCGGGCCACTAATGACAGGGCAGCGGCGGGAGCGGGTGCGCGCTGTGGGAAGGGGCGCGGCAGCAGCAGCAGCGCTGGAGGGGGAGCTCCCAGCGAGCATCCAGCCGGCAGGCACGGCCCCGAGCCCGGCCACGGGCGGCGGTGCGGCTGGCAGCGGCGGGGTCCCCGTGGGGGCGATGCAGGCGCGGCTCCGGTGTCTGCTGGAGGATGGGATGTGATCAATGAGGGTGACGTGAGCTACGGAACCACTTCCTCATGCCGCATCCTGGCTCTGCATCATGCTCCTTCTCTCCGGCATCTGCAATTTTTCTAATGGACTCTGTGGAAGTAATTGCAGCAGGAAGGCTTTAATGCAGCGCAGGCCGTGCAGGGATGCGGCCGCTGGTCACTCCGTGGCATTAATCACGGCAGCACCGCTGGGGGCAGGGAGCTGCCTCTCCTTGGCTAGGGCAGGGCTACCCCATCGTGCGTGGAGACACCTGGGCACCACAGGGTCTGAAGGGATGCCTGGAGGTGCCTGGGGAGCTCCCAGGTGCCAGCTGAGTGCTCCTGGTGTGGGGAGGCAGCTGCTGGTGGAGGGACTGAGCATCCCACTCCATTCTCTTGTCCTGCCCGTCTGCCTCTGCCTGGCTGGGGGCTCCAGGTGCCTGTGGGTGACAGTACAGGGACAGTCCTGGGGGTCACTGCCGCACACAGCCTGAGCTCAGCTGGGCACATCTCAGCTTGGCTGGGGGAGCAGGAACGCCCCAGCACCCAGCTCTGCCACCCCCTTGGGCAAACAGCAGCACACAGGGTGAGAGGGACAAGCCCCCAGGAGATTTCAGGCAGTCCCACGATCCTGCCGTGTTTCCAGGAGCCTCATAACATCCCCCATCCCACGTTTCCCACATAGCTCCAGGCCGTCCTCCCTCCCCGGCCAGGAATTCTTTCTGTCGCCTTGTTCATCCCCGATTAGTCACACGTCCCCTCCTCCCGCCTGCTCTCACCCTCTCTGGGCCATCCCAATTTAGCTCCTGTTGTCATTCCAATCCTCCCGGCTGCCTCTCACCACCGAGCCACTCCACGACATCAGCTCTGGGAAACGTGCAGTGCCCTTGCAGACCCCTTCTCCTCCGAGTGACCTGGGGATGCTGCCCCGTGTCCCCACGATCTACCTGTGCCCAGACCTTTCCTGGGTGCCCCATTTGAGCCCTGCCGACGAGCATGGGGACATGGCCCAGGGCTGGTGCTCCCTGGGGGGCTTCCACGATGCTGGAGAGTCCCCACTGCCCCTGGCTCCTGCCGAGAAGGTGACCACGGCAGGGCCCTGTGGCATGGGAACTCTGTGCAGGGCTTGGAGCAGGGGCTGTGGAGGAAGGGAAGGGCACAGCCCCGAGGAGAGCACTGGTGAGCCCAGAGTGACCTCCAGGGAGAGATGGACGTGTTTCTGGCTTGGACTCCCAGTGCCTCGACAGGGTGGGGGGATCCAAAGGGCCTGGCAAAGGGCAGCAGGAGCCTGGCCCAGCAGGGAAAGGAGAGCAGCCAGAAATACTAGCCCACAACTTTTTTTGCTTCAGCCAGTGCCCTGAGGAGCTAGTCCTCGGCAGCTGGGAGTGGAGGCACATGCCCTTCACTGCAGAGCAGCTGAAACCACCCGAAATATCCCACCGCACGCACTTGTACCCAAAAGGAACATGATGCAAAGGAAATACTGTCCGAACCTTTATTGGAACCTTTTTCTAACCAGCTAACAACTCAAACACCCAGGAAGACTAAAGGATACAGAACACATGTGGATGGAGAGCAAGGGAGGCTTTACAATGAACTCAAACAGATGTGCCGGTGTCGTTGGGGTGGAATCAACCAACAGGCAGAGAACAGAGACACCGTTTCCCTCGCAGCTTTTCTCAGGTCTTGGCTTTTGTTCTACATCTTCTCATTCCCTGGGTTTCAAAGGTGGAGAGCTACCCTGGGCTGGTGAGGGTGTTGTTCTCTAGGCCATAGCCCAAAAGCTGGGATGCTTGACCATGACACTGTTGCTTTGGAGACCCTCCCAGTCATGAGCAAACTGCCAGGTAGCAGCAAAGTCATGAGAATTATTTATTCTCTGGTGAAGGAGTAATGAAACCCCACTGGACACTAAAGGGCAAAGTCTTCCCTTAGGCACCTGAACCTTTGTGAAACCAGTACCCCGAGAGCCCAAGGCTGAGCCCCAAGCAGCTCCAGGCCAGCTCTGTGGGAGCAGCCCAGCGCTGGGCACTCGCCGGCTGACGCTGGAGCCGTGGCCACACTCCAGCAGCACAGGCAGCTCTGCCCGCGGAGCACAGACCCCTCCCCAGTGAGCAGGGCAGCGGCTGCGCCGTGGTGGAGCGACGCTGGGGCAGGGTGGGACGTTTAGCACATCTCATGCTCTCCTCGAAGCTGGGGGAGGATGCCTGCAGCAAGCTCTGCTTGCGTTGGAGACAGCAGGGGAGGCCTCCCCAGTCCTGCTGAGCGCACATCAGGGCAAGGCTACTGGCACAAGGCTTGGGGAAGGGGACAAAGCAGGACACGGCATGAGAGTCTCAGGATGGGGCAGGGGAGACATTTTTGCTTCCCGGTGGCCAGTCACTTCCATCCTATCCCCTTCCTCATCACTGATGCAAATTCCCATCCCCAGAGGGAAGAGGAGACCAGCAGTGGGAGATCAGAGAACTCCAGGGATTTTTGGTGATGGCAGCCCTATGCCATGTGGCAGAGGAAGAGGAGCAGGGTTATTCCTCCACCAGAGCAGGCCTGTCACCTCTGAATTCCCCACTTCTTTCCAGGAGGATGTGATTTGTCAACAGAAGCTGGTTCAAGGAGATGGAGAGTTTTCCCCTGCCCTGCCCATCTCCATCACAATGGGGTTCCTCTCTAAATACTGGGGGTGAGGTCCAAATGAGCCAAATTTGCCTTCCTCTCTCCAACATATTTGGCAACACCTCAAAGGCTCCTGCCTTCATGGACCCAACAGCATGACCCAGATAGCTTTTTTAAAAGTAATGCTCAATAAATAGAAGAAATAAATATTAAATAGAGGCCAAGTCCTCTCAGCCTGTTCAATATATGTACAATGCATAGCAAAATAACAGTGATTGGTTGTTGCAGACAAGTTTGGTACAAATTCAGTCCCCAAAACAACAAAAACATTGCGAAAATTGCAGTTAACATAAAGCAAAGCTCAGCTGAGTGCTGCAACCAATCAAGAAAGAACAGAACAGTGCTTTGAAACATCCCTTATCTTTGCTTCCCAGCAAACCTGCAGAAATGGTGTTGGATTTTCTGGAGCATGGAGTTGGGAGAGGTGGGACAAGCCTCCCTTGGGGGGACAAACCCAGAGCCAAGGCAGGTCCAGTGAATGGGGAGAGTTGATGGCTCCAGGGTCAAGGAGGCATTTGGGAGGGAGCGCTGTGACGTGTTCTGCCAGGGAAAGGCAGCAGGGGTGTCTGTGGGATGATTCAGTCATGGGTGGGAAAGAGCCTTTGAGTGTAAGACTGGGCTCCCAAAAACCAGCCAAGATATTATCCTGATGTGTGGTCAGCCCTGAACACCCCTCGTGTGTCTGACCACAGCAGAGATTCACCAACACCAAAATGACCAAGCTGCCTTTCCTCCAGGTGAACCTGCTCTTTGCAGAGAGCACCTGCAGCAATCTGAGATGTTGGATGCAGAGCAAAAATCCATAAAAGCAGTGAATGAGAGAAACAACTTTAAAAAATTTTAAGAAGCACTGGCAAAAGGCACAGAGACAGAAAAACTCACAGCTTCACACGAACCCACAGAAACCCCATCTGTCCACTAACAGGAAGGGTGTACTAAAGCTTGTACTAAAAATATAAGTTAAAAAATAAATAACACCGAGGGAAACTCACATGTATATGCACATGTGCACATACACACATACACACACAGCCTTGGTCAGATCTGTCACCAGAGGCTGGATTTTGCAAGGACCTTCCGCAGGGATCTCTTTCTCACAGTCTCATCCCTTTTGTTTTCCCATGGGTGGGTCAGTGCGCAGGGATAAACACAGCAGGGGAGTCCTAGCGACGGCATCCTCCCAGGGAAAGCGGCGGTGGCTGCGCGGAGCAGCCGGGTTTCGGGTTGAGCGCTGGCGGCGGAGCCAAGGCAAACAGCGCGGGGCCAGCTGGCACCCGGCCGGCGCGCGCGCAGGCGACACTTCGCTGGTGGCACTGCCAACACCCCGCGCTCGGCCGGCCAGCAGACCCTCGCCGTCAACCTCCGACACGTCCTAGACCCGTTTCTATGGTCACACCCATCACATTCCTGCACAAATCTAATGAGAAACCCGAGATTCCAACATGAAAACACGCAGCTCTGCCCCGCGTCCCTTTTAGTCCGTCCCGCGCTCTCCGCCCTGCGCCGGGGAGCGCAGAGGGACACGGTGGCAGCAGGAGTGACTGTCACTCCTCCGGCCACCTCACTGAGAGGGGCAGAGCTGTAAACCTTTACACGAGACCGGCGGCATGGATACATTTGAACAAACAAACATTCAAAAATAACTTAACGTTAGGAAAAAAAATAGAATAAATAAATACTGGTCCATTCTGACGTACAATTAAAAATAGAATAATAATAATATTAAATAAATAAATAAATAAATAATTTAAAGAGGTTTGCTCCAATGCAAGTCTGCTTGGGAAACCCCAGGAGCGTTTAGCTGCCACGACTGTACAGGCAGAGGCAGTCTTTGATGTAGGGGATCAGCTGGACAAGTGCAGGAGCTGCCATCAGCCCCACACAACCCTTGGAGTCATCTCCTGACCCTGCTGTGGGGCTTCCATCATCTGTCCCCAGCCATGAGGACTCCAGTCAGTGTGAGTTTGGTATTTACACCAGTTGCACAGAGCCCCTCTTCTTTCCTTTCTTAGTTTGGATCTTCGAGCTCGCTGCTTCCTTGCTGCAGCTCCACGTGTGCGTTACGGGTGCCAAGGGGCAGGAGGCTGCTCCTGAAATACTGGGGAGGTCTGGGTTCCCATCATTGCCTTTGGATCTTCCCAGGGAGCAGAGGGATGGAGCATTTCAGCATCAAACTGGGAGAGACTCTTTGGGGAAGAAGCATGAGGTTTTCAGCCCTTTTGAGAGAGAGTTCACTACAGAAGGTGGCCAAGGTGCCGCTGCTGGGGCCAGCACAGGAGGGGAGGCAGTGACATCCTGTGTTTGATCCCTCAACCACAGCCCTGGAGCATTGGCTCATCCCTACCAGAAGTGCTTCTCTCTGTATCCTAGAAAGGTTTTTCCAGAAGATGGACCCATCCCCACCAAGCCACCAACCACACCAGTGCCCAGCTCTCTGCCTCAGCCCCCTCATCCTCACGCTGCCTGCAGCAAGCAAGGCGGGGGATGAGGGTCTGAGAAAAAGGGGAGCTTTGGCCATTGAAGGCACGGGACAAGGGGAACCAGCACCACGAAAGATACTGGGAAAGAGGTCCCTGACATAAAACTTCCTCCTGTACCACCCAGATGGAATCCCTGCCTACACTGCTGTGCTTTCCAACAGGTAACAGATTTATAGGCTTGCTGAGGTGATCATCCAGTTCCACCACAGCACCTTGTGGCACTCAGCCTTCCTCTCCTTGCTGCTTTGTCTCTTTTCTGGCTGCCAGGGGCCTGTAGGTAATTCTGTAGATGGGGGGTGGGGGTGGGTTGCATTCCTTTCTAGCCCCTCTCCTCCTGCAGATGGTGGCTGCACTCAGCCCTTTTCTGTAACACTTAAACAACACACACCTCCTTGACTCATTAAGCCCAAACTCGTTAATAATCATGCAGGATGGAAGGGGAGGGGATGGAAAAAGGGAGGGAGGGAAGTCTTAAGCCCAAATTAGCGTCTCTAAGCACCCAGGTGTTGTAAGAGAAATAAACTCCTCAGCACCAGCTCAGCCTGTGCTGGGAGAAGCCTTTGTTACCCGGCAAAACACAGTAATTGCGCAGGCAGCTGGGCTGGCAGGGAGACAAAACCCCAGGGCCCAGGGCAGCCTGTGGCTCCCTGGAAAAACAGGCAATTAGTGAGGGGTGCTTCCTGTCCCCCTGCACTGCTCCGGCCTCCCAGTAACAAACCAGGGCACCAGTGCATCCTGCTGCAGCCTGGCACTGGCCCTGCAGGTGTGCTGCTGATGCTGCCCCACGGCAGCCAGAGGGGCTCAAGGAGGAATGACTGCCTGGAATCCTGCCTGAAATTGCTGCGTGTTTTGAGGAAGGGGAATTGGGGTCCCCTGGCTCTTGCAATGCCCTTTTAACCCTGCGTGTTCTGACTGCACCCCACAACTGCTATCTCTGCACCTCCCCCTGGTCCCACTAGAAATGCACTCTGAGGGCAGTGCTCCCTGAAAAAGAACCTAAACCCAACCTGTCCAAGGCTTCCTCCGAGAAGGGAAGCCCACAACCCCTGTCTCCCATGGCCTGCCTGGCCCTAGAGCACAGCATGGCACCACCTCCCCTCTGCCTTGTACCCCACCAGGTCTGCTTCAGACCTCAGCAGGTGGTTTGTGAGCAATTCTGTGCTGGGGGGATAAAACAACCCTGCAAAAGGTGCTGCTACTTGGTAGGAAAGGGCAGGAGAAAGAGCAAACAGCATTTTTTTTTCCCCAGGAAGTATGTCAGGAGAGATTTCTAGCGTTCTATTTATAGCAGGGACTGGCTGACTGGCAAAAAAATAAATATTTTCTCTGCAGAGTGGGCAGCAGCTCTGGAGGAGAGATCCAAAGGACCTGGTATTTGCCTTGGTGGAGATGGCCATCCCCCCCGTCACCGAACCTTTCCAGCAAACTCCTCCCCAACTGGGTCTGTCTCTCCAACAGAAGTTAATTTGTTGGTTCCTGATTTGTCAGAAGAGCAAGGAGCAGAATTCTTTCCTTTGGACCCACTGGTAGTGCTTTGGAGAGCAATAGCAATGGGGAGATGGCAGCATCGGGGAGGATGGAGCAGGTCTGTCGTGACAGATCCTCTGTAAAGCACCGACCCTTCTTCCAGCCTGGTCTGGGGGCTGGGGCTGATCCACCCACTCCGCGCTGGGGCGGAGGGGCTGCACCAGGCGCTCCAGGGCTCTTACTCCGAACCGGGGAAGGGGGACCCGGCAATGCCGCCACGTCAGTATCGGGGATGATTGCTATCGATGGCCAGGTAGGTGGGAAAGAAGCGGAGAATGCCAGGAATGTGGCGGTGACGCCGGCACCCGGTGTCAGCCAGCAGTGGCACTCCCTAACGACGCAGGCTGTCGGAGCTGGCTCCTGAGTCATAGCTCCTACTCCTGCTGCGGCTGCTCCTGGGGCCCGAGCTCCGGCTGCTGCTCCAGCTGCGGCTCCGGCTCGTCCGGTAGCTGGAGTAGCTGCGGCCGCGGCTCGGGGAGCGGCTGAAGCTGCTGTACCAGGAGGAATAGCTGCCGGCGCTGCTGGAGGAGGAGGGGCTGGGACGGTAGTAGGGAATGGGGCGTTTGCGGGCACTGTGGGGACAGAGAGATGTGCGTTACCAGCAACACAAGGACAGACTTACTGCCAAAATCTCCAAAAAGTACTGTTTACTCTGCACAACACTCCCAAAAATGTGACTGTGTTTGTTTAAAAGGAAAAAGATATCAGGTAGCTGACGGGCCTTGGGATTCGAACCACCCACCTCCACAGCCCTGGGGAAATCCCAGCCCAGTAGAGCTACTGGGCTCTACTTGATGTTGTCCCAAAGAGCCCTCTGCATGAAGGTTAGAGGCAACACCTGACACTCTCCAGTGTGGGACATCTGTCACAGGGCAGGGTGAAATAAAAAGCCTGTGAGGGAATGCTCTTGGCACCTGAGTCCCTGCTCTGACTTCATCTTCTTTTTTCCTTCAGCTATTGTAAACTGAGACCCTCTCCATCCTCCCTCTGCCTCCAGCTGGAAATCCCCAAGCTCTAGAGGAGGGGTGGAAGGGCCTGCTGATCAGGCTCAGGGAAACCGGTTTCCTGGAGAAACCTCCTCTGGGAAGGGCTGGGACCCAAGGACAGTGCGCATCCCCCCGGGAAGTGCCAGCTGAGCCTGTCTCCAAAGGATGGGAGCATCCCCTTGCCTTGTGATGCGCCGAGCTTCGAGGTGGCTGGGAGAGTCTCTCCGGCGTTTCCTCAGGGGGGAGTAGGAGCGGCGCCGCCGCTGCCGCTGCCGGTGCGACTCTTTCTCGCTGGAGCTGTATTTGTGCTCCCGCTCGCGGTCCCTGTGGAGGGCACAGCATGGGCACTGTCACTGCAGGGGCTTTGGGAGTGGGTCAGGGATGGACAGGCAACGACCCACGAAGGCACAGATGAGCAGAGGACGCTCAGCTCCAAAAGGGACAACTCTAAGTGCTCTGGTGGTGTCACCCCTGAGCACTCACACAGCTGGACAAAGAGACTGGACACCACTAATTGCGTCCAGGGGTTCCAGCAGTGTCTTCCGGGGGATTTGCACTGCCAAGCTAAGATGGCTTTCAGGGACCTGTGTCTGTCGGTGCAGTCTGTATTTAGCACTCGCTGGCTGTGCTGCTGGAGCTGGCAGGAACAGCCCTGCCAGCAGGCCCCACGTGAGCCGAGGGCCTGGTAGCCCTGCAGGGCTCTGCAAGCCTCGCCAGAAGGAGTGCCGGTGTTGCTATGGTTTTCTCTTTTGTTAAATTCCCATACACGTCAGCACAGGCCCTTCTGTGCAGTGTGGCTGACTTCATACACCCTGCTCAGTGCCATCTGCAAAGCAACATGCTACAGGTCAAGGGCCTGCCTGATCCCTGTATGCAGGAGTGTTCTCACCAGCACAGGGATTATCAAAGCCTGCAAGAATCGACCCTGGCAATGTACGATTTTGAGGTTGCAAAATGTTCACAGCAGCACAGGTGCTACCAGGAAAACCTGCCAAAGGCATCTCTAGGGTAGAACTGTGAGACTGTTGTCTATGGTGTATGGTGGGAGTAGAGGTGCCTGGACTGCGTTTCTCTCTCCAAGGCTGTGAGTGCCAGCATGAGGGTACCTGGCATCTGCCCTCACAGCAGGGGCACTTCCCCAGGCCTGACAACTCTTTGTCAGAGCTGTGACTCTAAAAAGTAGAGCGCCTTTCCCTGCTGCAGTCAGATCCCTCTCTGATAGGGGCTGCAGCCCTGCTGCAGGGGCTGCTGGCTGTGTGGGCAGACCCAGCTGGAGCCTCAGGCTCTGCCCACTACTCACATGAGCATGACAGTGATGGAGGCAGGGGGAAGGTGTGAGGCAGTAGATACCACATGAGTAGACAGCTGTACCTGCTACGGCTGTAGCGGGAGTAACTGGGGCTCCGGCGAGGCCTTGAACTTCTACTCCCAGGACTTTTTTTGCAGGATTTGGAGGAATAGCTGGGGGAACGTGAGGAAGACCTGGAGATAGGAAAGAAACATAGAAGAATTAAAGATGCTGGAGGGTGAGGCTGTACCAGACTACTCCAAATTATGAGGGGGAAGAGATATCCCATTCTCCAGGGTCTCAGCCCAGCTCTACGTGGCCAGTTCACCCAACCCTTGTGGATCCCTAGGCACCCCCCCAAACTCTTACACCTCCCCCTGCAAGGAGCCTGCCGGCTGGCAAGAACTAGACACTGCCCCGGGTCACAGAGACAGCTGTTGCAGCTGGCCTTACCTCTTTGCTGAGGAGCAGGACCTGCTTCGGGAGTACCTGGGAGAGGCCCTGTGGTGCGAGGAGCGGGAGCGGCTGGAGCCGGGGGAGGATCTGCCCGTGCTGCTGCAGGACTCGCTGCGGGAGCCAGGCCTGGGCGGGGAGCTGGGCGCTGGCGAAGGGAGGAAGAGTCGCTTCTTCTCCTCTGAGGAACCGAGACAGGAGGGTAGGCACGCTCTGTGAACATATATTTGGACACTTTTTGAAGCTCTGGCTGAACCTGGTCTGGTCCCTGGCTGAGGGGAGCACCATGCTCCAGCAAATAAATATTCCCATCCTTCCATTCCCTAACTGGAGGTAAAAAGGACCTCTCAGCTCCCCAGGCTGCTGTTGCAGAAGACCCCATGTGTGTGGGTCAGAGTCCAAGAGCTCACCCTCTGGGCTCTGCTAGGGAGGTGTGGAAGAGCTCTCAGGTGGCATAAGCAGCAGCTCAGCTGCCCCATGCCCAACACACCAAAGGTGCCTGGCTGGCAGAGCCTGGTTGGGCCAGTGAGCAGTGCTGGTCCTGGGCAGGGAATGAAGTAAAATGTGCTGGAGCAGGGGAAAGGCAGAGCATGGCAGGGCAAGGGCTGTGCTCCAGCCTGGCTGTGGAGCAGCATGCATGGGCACTGAGCAGGCATGTCCTGTTGCCTTTGGACAGCACTGCGTGAATTCCTTCTCTTCCAGAAGTGCTCTGGGAATGAACCGGGGTCAGAGCCCAGCAGCCAGGCAGCCTCCCAGCAGCCAGGGCCAGCTGCAATCCCAGCTCCACCCATGTGAAGGCAGAGTTATCCCACTGGAGTCACCATGTGAAAAGTACAGACAGACCTAAAATTTTACCCACTGACTGAAAAATGAGGCTTGTTCTTACTAAAACCCATTACCCTGGCTCCCTCCTGTCACATTCAGTGCTCCAAACCATGTCCTGGCTCTGACTTTCAGCCTTTAGGACCCAAGGGCAAGAGGTGAAGAGCAAGAGCTTCCTGAGCTGGAAGAGCTCCCTACAACCACTGCCTGAGCACAGCCCTGGGTACCAGCCACCATGCTTCAGTGCCCTCATTCCCAACATCCCCTGGCAAAAACCCAGGAATGGGAGGTGGTGACGGAGGCTGGCAGCTACTCCCCTCTCCTGAAGATGACCTGTGGCACTGGGTGGTGGTTGGATGCCCTGTGGCCCCAGTGCAGAGCTGCTGCTGTGTTATCCTGCAGCCAGCCAAGTACTTGCCCCTCCCTGTGCTCCCCACTGGCAGGAGATGCTATCTTGTCACCCTGGAGCTGTGCTGGATGAGCTGGGAAGGAGACAGGGCATGCTGGATTTGGCTAATTGGACAGCTGAAAGAACAGCCCATAATGATCTTAGTGGAAACAAGCCCCACTTCCCTTCCCCATAGTAGGCAGAGAGGGAGAATTAGCATGGCAACCCCCCAGATGCTCCTTTCAGATTGTGCCTAGAAGGGCCAGAGACTTTTTTTTGACATGGCCATGCCCAGGTGAGCAGGGATGTGCTGTGACCACGGCCTGACCCAGGCCCAAACACTGCATGAGCCACAGCAATGCTGAATCACTGACACAAGCAATGTCCAGAAATGTGATGGCTGGGTTTTATCTTCCTCCTCAGGCTACAGTACTGGTCCTTGCTGGGTTCTGGACTCCAGACTGGCAAGACCGTGGGTCTGGTTGGTACCTGCCTGCCTCCAGAGCACAGAAAGCTCCCTGCCAGCTCACCACGGCAACTGGCGAGCGGGCAGGAGACACAGAGCAACAACGTACCAGGTATTGGGCTGCCTACAGCAGCTACTGGCAATCACTGACCTTCGGTCTTGTCCCTGGGCATCTGGAGACAGATTTTCCAAAGCTGTTCCCTTGGTCTGGGAAAAGCAACTGCTGAAGGAATTTCCTGAATCAGAGCTGTTATCGCTGTTGGCCAGTTTGGGCTTCCCGGACGAGAAGGCATGGCCAAAGCCATCATGGACTAGACTTCTTTTCTCCTGGCTGTCCTTTGACCTGGATGAGCTCGTTTGAGTGGAGGGAGGGGAGGAAGTATCGTTTCCTGAGTCATATTCATGATACTCTCCATTCTGGCTGGCTAGGTTGCCAGGCGGGCTGTCTGTTTTGGTAAAGAGGTCAGCAGAAGACCCTGACTGAGAGATCTGAAAGCAAAAAAGCCATTTGGCATTGTTTGAATGGTTTTTGGGGGGGTTGTTTTTGGTTTTACTTTGCTTTTTTTTTTTTTTTCAAATAAACCCAGAAATTTTACCATCATGATGCACTGAAACAAAAGGAAAGGAAAGGAAAGAAACAAAGTAAGAAAGAAAGAAAAAAAGAAGAAAGGAGAAGAAAACAAAAGCACATATCCCTAAAAGAAATCCACAGTAAGAAACTTATTTTCCCCCTGCTATAATAACGGGAAGATTTAGAGATCATGCAAAGAGTATCAGCATGCGGTTCATGTTAAACAAAAGAGTTCAACAAAGTAAGCGGGCAACCAAGAATTAAAATAACTAACTAAATAAAAAAGGTAACAGAGGACAAAGCCCTTATTTAACCTTAAACAGGGGAGGGAAAAAAAGGGGGTATATAAATATAAAAAACCTACGTAATCCTTGCAAAGGAAACAAAAATGAAACAAAAACTTAGATGAGTGAATTTTTTTAAGCTTCCTTAATAAAGTGGCTGAACCAATGTCACTAAAATAAGCAACAAATCAAATCAAATTAAGGGCTTCTGTACAAAGCAAAAACTGGCAAATAAACAAGCTTATCACTTTGAAATTAAAAAAAAAAGGGGAAAAAGAAAAAATAAAAAGAAAAAAGAGGGTGAGGGAAAAAAGAAAAATCCCTTTGGAAATAAAAGGTATACAGATACTTCTTTTTGTGCTTTTTACCCCCTGAAGAAGATATAGCTAATGCGCTCAAGTGACCTCTAATAAATTCCCTGGTGTCTTGCGGATAGCATCCACTTACCCATCAAGAACTCCTCCTTTAGTAGGTAAGGTGTAAGAAAAAAGGAAGAGCGGGCAACATAAGTCCATCATTAGAGTCTCAAATTACATGAAAAAAACATAAACCCTCTCTTCAATCCACACTGCCAACTGTTTGCTGCCTCCTCTATGCAAATGTCATGACTGCTTTTTGTCTGCTCGCTTGTCTCCCTTATTACTCATTTTTGTTTCCTTCTGCTTTAAATTAGCCTGTCCAGCCTGTTCCTGGAGGCTGATGGCTTGTGCTGAAAGCTGCAGCTTGCACTGAATCCCCCTGAGTTGTATGGAAATGACAAAGGGAACTAGAGTGAGGGAAGAAGCAAAAGAATGGAGGAGGAAAAGTATCCCCACTGTGTATCAGAGCCCTGTGGGGATGGGGACAGCAGCCCTGCTCCTACCAGCCTCTGCAAGGGGGTCCAGCCATACCCTGGCTAGGTTGCTGAACACAACAAGGCAAGCAAGGACCCCAAACTCACATAGACTGACCTGGGCAGGGCTATTCTCTGGGACTCTGAGCACCACCAAGGGGATTTACATATTTTCAGTATTTTATAGTTCAGTTTTAACTGCACTGGCATTTACCTGAGCCAGCTCAGGAATGTGGCAGCACTGGGACTGAGGCTGTGTTAGTGCTAACATCTGCCCTTGCAATAGGGTGAGAACTAGGCCCCAATGCACACGTCTGCACTCTCATGTGGCCTCCTGCTCTTTCACTTGGAGCCTCCACTCTCCTCAAACCCACCCATGAGGTTTGGTGCAGGGTTCTTAAGAGTGTGGACACACAGGTTTGGCTCCCCCCACTCAGGGCACGTTCCCAGCAAGCCGTGCTCCCTCAAACACGTGCACATGTCCTCATGCCACGCTCTGGGGCACACAATGCCCCCATCAGTGCCATGCTCTCCACACTGGGGACCTTGGCCATGCCCTCACCAATCTGGGGCCTTCCGAGCCAAAAAACACACTGCAATGTTGGTGCTATCTCAGGCAGCAGAAGAGACCTGGATCAGCTGCCACACAGCAGGCGCAGGGCCAGTCCCTTTGGAAAGTTTAGCTCTGGACTGGATGACTTTTTCATTCTCAGAGGGGCTGCAGACTCAGCCTGTGTCATGTTTCACATGGATCTCCTTCATCCTATCAGATGGTGTCTCCATATCCACGCTCCTGCCTGTGGCATTCAATCTGTGTCCCCAGGGAGAGCTGCTCCTGACCCAGTTCAAGGTGCTAACTGGGACAGGGACAGCTGACTCGGACACAGGTGCTGAACCAGCAGTGACTGAAACCAGAGCAGAGCTACCAACACCCACAGCAGCTCTCAGCACAGTCTGCACCAGAGATGACTGCCCACAACACTCTGCTGCTCTGAAAACACCTGGAGCTGGAGGATCTCCAAGTACTTTCTATGTTGCCAGGGAGAGAAGCATTACTGCTTCTGGGATAAGGGATCGGTTCATCCCAGCAAATTCATAATGGAGTTCTCCATCTCCACCCCACACTAACTTCTAATTGATGCTCAGTCCCAGCTCAGAGGAATCAGAAGCCCCAGCAGCAAACATGGGAAATGAAGTGATCCTTCTTCATTAGCCACTTGCACCTTCAATGCAGAAGCCCTGGACAGAGCAGAAACATCTCCCAAGTGTTCCCAACTAGGAATGAGTGGACACAAACATTGCAAGTCCTCATTTCAGCATCTGGAACTGCTCCTTGATTCTTCTCAGCTCTAGTAATTCTCTACCAGTCCTTGCTTACTCCAGCAAAAACTGGAATGTCACAGGAGCCTAAGGGAGCCAAATACCTAGCTCGGCTTTTCACCAGTTCTTTCTGAAACCCTGAGGCCACATCCAGAGCCCCAAGACCTCTGTGCTATGAACCACTGCACTCTCCTCAGCCACACTCCAGAAGATACAGGATTGCACTTTCAAATACATTACCAGATATTTTTCTTATAAGATGGGTTTTGGTTTGCATTTAAGCTGAATCCTAACCCAGAGACAACCAGCTTTTCACCAGCTTTCACTTACAAGCATAAAACCAGCAGGTAAGGTGCTCCCTGGCTGCAGGGGTAGGATGAGCCTGGAGTGGGCACAGGGCTGCTCCAAGGGACACTGACCCCAGCATCACACACAGAAATACCTTCCTTCTGTTCCTTCTCAGTTTAAACTGAAAGGCCATTATTGCTGCCAAGAAATACAGCAGTTTCTTGGCATTTCTAAACCAGCTTTTCAGGCTGACTCCGGGACCAGGCATCCTTGCTTCAGCTCTGCCTTGGCTGACATCTACCTTCAAAGCAGCAAGTGTTGTCAGCACATCACAAGATCTGTCAAATGACCGGGAGGATCAACAAGCTCCTCTGTAGCTCAACATCTGTGGCAGCAACACTGGGAAGAGGCAGTGAAATATGGATATCAGTGAAATATGGAGCTGACAGTCTGGGTGAGGGCTGGAGGATCTGCATGGGGCAAGGGAGGTGCCAGGGAGGACACAGCAGCTTCTCAGGCCCCCCCACCTCGGGGCACCAGGCTGTAACCAGTGGCTTCCTGCAGGCTCTGGGAGAGGTTCTGCCCTGCAGCAAAAGCCAGGACAAGTCTCAGGGTGCTCAGCTTGCCTGCCTGCTCAGACCAATTCCCCATATTCCCCACTGGATGATCTTGGCTTTGCTCTGGTCCCATTTTACTGTTTCTGGAAGTCATGCCAGCCACCCAGGATGGAAACAGAGTACCACATCTAAAAACACTGCACAGAGCTCAATTGAATCATACCATTCCATGTGATTCTGAATTCTAATGGCTTTTTACTTTTTTAGGGTGGCTTAAAAGAGCCTGCTCTTTCACAAATCTAATTCTCTCTATGTGAACATTTGGATTTCCCCCCATACACAACCCCTAATAAGTAATTAAATAATCTCAGTGAACTTGGTTTCATCCAGCTTTCAGCAGGGAACATACTGCTGCCCTCAAGGGAACCCAGGATATGTATTTATTGGATTTTTTGTTTCAAATCATTATTTAATCAAGATGAGGGGGGAGCAGAAATGAGGCACTCACTCATATTCCAGACTGTAATTCCAAGTGCAATCCCAGACCAAGAGGCAGCGCAGTCTAATAGGTTACAAAAATACAATCACTGCTCGTCTTCCAATTAAACTGAACAGCTCCATTTACTGTGCCACAAACAGCCCCGCGGCGAGAGATGACAATGCGTTGTCTCAGCCATACGGAGACAGCAGCGTGGCACAGCCTCACTCAGAGCTGCAGGACTTCTTCCGTGGGTCTTTTTTCTATTGTTTTGCAACTCACTTCAAAGCGGAGTTAATTTCTCTTTCAGAGGGGCATAACGTCTGCTTTTCTCTCTTTTTCTAGGCACGGTGCTAATGAAAGGAGTAAAACACTTGTGTCGGTGACCCCGGCGAGCCGCGGCCAACATCTGCCAGAGCCGCCGGCACAGAGCCAGCACCTGCTGGGGCTGGGGCTCTGCGCCTGCCCTGGGGCTCCTCCACCTGCCAGAGCTGGAGGGAAATGGCCTCATCTCTGCTGAGAATCTACTCCGGCTGAAAAGCCAACTTCTGATTGAGTACAAACCCCAGAGGTTCTGTAGGAATTCACTATAACCCCTTTTTGCACAGTTGTGAGTCCCTGACTCAAAGAACACTGAGTGGGAAAATCCCCCTTTTTTTGGCTGGATGGGGGAGTTCAGGGTGAGGCTTTCTGTAACACAAGAACTAAGCTGAGTCCCAGAGCAGGGAGGCAATGACACAGCTGTCCCTGCAAGCCCTGAGCTTGGATTATTTGGGGCTGCATGGTGACACTTCTGAGCAGCCTGGCTCACCAATACATTGCTGGGGTAAACTCCAGAGAATGCCAAGCAAAGGCTTGTTTTAGGGATCTTTTTAGCCTGCTGGGGTGCTGGCATTGTATCCTCACCTCAGCTTGAGCCAGGCTGGCACTGTTTTGGAGCAAGGGTTTGTCTTCTACCACATCTTTTTGGTCCCTGGTGCACAGCCCAGCCCTTCAATGGATACAGGCACCGATCCTTTCCCCTCAGCTGCTGCTCCCAGCACTGAGCTGTGGATTTGTCAGACAATAACCAGGGGTAACCTCAGTCCCCCGGCTGGGAGGGGAAAACAGGAAAAGAAAAAAGAGAACATCTTCCATGTTGATGGAAGGTTTTGCCTTTCTGCTCTTGAAGGGCCCTGTTTGCTGTCAAAAGCATGCTGCCTAGCACTCAAAAGAATAGTTTTTCCTGTGTAAGCCAAAACTCAGGCTAGGAAACAGCAGCAGCAAGCTGCCATAAGGTTTCCTCAGCCTTCCAGCACACTCTGTCCCAGTCCCTGTACAGCATTTCCCCATTCTACCTTCCTGCAGACACGAGCACAAAGACAAACAGCATCATTTGGACCAGCTGTACCCCACTGAGCTTCACTGGAAACCTGGCTCAAGCCTGTGATAATTTGTGGCACCACAAATGAGTTACAGTGAAAGCAAAGGAGCTGGCAAGGAAAGTGTATGCACGGTGCAGTTATCTTCATCAGCAACAACAAAGGCAATTAGATCCGTGCCCTGCAGGTATTTATATTGCACTGCTAAAGGAAAGCACAGTGGCACAGTCATCCATCTGTGCTGGTGTGGAATAAAGTGCCTGCAGCTGGGCAGGGGTATTCTGTACAGAAATAAATGCTGCACATTACCCACAGCTTCTCTGTGCCTGCTGAGGCACAGGCCCACAATCCTGCTCTCCACAGGTGCCTATTGCGGCTGCACGGGATTAAAGGAGAAAGAGAGGGAGAAGCTTGGAAATTCACTGCCAGGAAGAAAAGTAGCAGGGAACTTTGAGGTGTTTCTGCATGTGTACATGCATGTGTGGGTGCATCAGCTTTTGCATAAAGAGGGAAGGAAGCAGCAAGGTAGATGCATAGGCAGGACATTGTTTTGTGTGCTTTATCCCCCAGCAGTTCCAGGCAGACCTAGTTAGAAATTGTGGCTGTTTCATTACAAAGGAATGAAGACAAATAGGGTGGGGAGGATAGCAGAATTTACCACAAAGCACTTCAAATTTTCAGAAGCAAAACCATGTAGAATAAAAAACATCTTGAAAAGCAAAACCTTTGTTTTGGAAGTGCTATAGCATTATGTCATATTTCCCTGTATCTCTGTGTATTTTCCCTGATCCTCCTTGGACAGTCCCTTTCCTTTGGAGATATGACAGTGCATCTCCCCAGGTAAGGATGGTTTAGTTTGGAAGCCCACATCAGATGGAAGGATAGGGAGTGTAACATACCAACTCTCACAGAGGACTGAAACATGGCATTTTTGAATCCTAATTCACAATTTTTTTCACAAAATCTTTTATTCTCCAGATTTTTTTTTTTAATATGTGATCAACATATTCTGCAGGAGCACATTTTCATTTCAGGCTGCTCTCAAAGTCTGACAGAACGAAGCTTATTCATAGAGCAACCATTTAACTCATGAAAAGGAAAGGCTTCAAAGGGTTGTGTATAGTCATTAATAAATGAGACTAAAGGTTCCCATTCCATTTTTCCCTTGCCAGTTTTGAGTACATGATATTTAATGACCTTATTCAGCAAAATTTCAGGGGCAGCTCTTAACCAGGGGCTTCAATTTGAACAAGTGCTTAAATGTGCTCTTGAATGGTGTCCCAAGAGAATGTACTTCTTTTGGGGGCAGGAGGACAGTAGTGGCTTTCATGAGTCATTATGCCTTTTAGTCATTACAATATTTGCCTAAGTTATTAACCCTTACTAGAAAGAACACAGGAGTATCCTGATGACTTTTACTTTGCATCCACCCCCTGCATCTGGAACTATCAAGCTCTTGTCTTTCCACCCCTACAGCTTTTCTATTTGCTTCACTCACTTACCTCGAGTGAAGCAAATGGAAAAGCGAGTGCAGGATGCTTGAGTTTAGCTCATTTTAAAGCTTTTAAAATTTTAAATTAGAGTTTACTCTTTCTCAGGAAACAGAACAGCTGGCAGTTGGCCTCACAGGACTTAGGGAGCCTGGCTTCCGAGAGAGGAAACCTAGCACTAATTAAAAACTAGGCTTAGGCTCAAAAGCATTTATGAAAAATATGCCGCTTGAACTAAACAACACCCTGGTGACATGATGCAGTCTTTGGCTGTTTTTGGGGGGGGAGGAGCTCTGAACTCAGCAACACCCCCAGTTCATGACAATGAGCTTCATACCTTGTTTTTCTTCCTCTGCGTGTGCGTGCACACATCAGCGTGTGGTGTGAGGTTCTGCTCCCCGCGCTGCCTTATAAGGCTTTACAAGCAGTGACTCACATGGCCCCACACGCTCTATAACGAGAGCCAATATGCGTATCTGTAATGCTGAGAGACAGCTTGTGCCTGTCTGTACCCACGTACAATCCCTGGGTATTTTGATCGGCACGCTGTCTGTGTGGGTGAGTGGGCAGAGTCTCTCCTCTTGCTGGCACCATCTCTCTCCTATCTGATGTAGCTCCTGCGTGTGGCTGAGCTATTTCCAACTGATGACTGGGCCTAAAGGAGAAAACACCTTTGGGGCTTGGAGGACTCTGTAGTCGAAACACCTCTAGCATTACACATCCACACATGTGACTATCATATCCTGCACTACCTCCAGTCCTACGCAGCAATTTCTCCAGAGTGCCTATCTGATACCAACACCACAGTCAGGGCATCACACCTCTGCTTTACTGCTGCCAGGAACAAAGGGGAAATGTGCCACAGAAAAGGAAGACTGATATCAATCTCTACCTAATATTTCTCTCCATCTCTTGCTCCCTCAATTCATGTATTATATCATCTTTTTCTGTGTATATGGAAAAACATCCCAGGGCACTGAGCCTGATTTTACCCTCAGATGCACATGCAGTTCCCATTAGCATCAATGAGGGCTGCTCATAACTTCCAAATTTGGCCCCTGGGCTTGTCAGTCCAGAGGAACAGTGATCCTAGAAGGATCCTGATAGTCAGAAAACATCCCATGCCAATAATCACCAGTTCATTAAATGTAAATGTTCCTTCTGTATACGTTTGATACCCCTTTTCAGCCTGAAGGACTAAACTTTTGGATGTAAAGACCAGTGAAATAAGTTCACATCCAGCTGAGCAAAGACTACATAACAAACTCTTCCCTTTAAAATATTGTTTCTGGAGGCCACTTTTTTTTTTTTTTTTGTTAAATGTCCTCAATTCATTATTCATAGGCTAAAGATTTTGCAAGTTTTCCCTTCTCCAGCCCCATTCTTGGTGTGAAAGTGCTGAAGGAAGGAATGACCTTACATACATTGGAAAACAGCACCATGAATTAATAATACAGTTTAACCAAGTTCGTCTAACATCACTATAATTGAGTTATAAAAATTTCATATCAGAGCTCTTGCCCAGATTCCTCTGGCTAGTTCAAGCAAAGAAGGACAGTGTGTAATACTTACTACTTCCTTAGAAGACAGGAAGCTGTAGAGTGGGAGGGTTTGGCTGGCTTTTTGACTGGCCTGAACCTCTGCAGAGGAGCTTCTCTTTGCCGTGATCTTTGAATGGTGCCAGGAGTGTCTCCGCCGTGTCTTACGCCCTTCCTCCCGAGACCTGGCTCTGTGCCTCCAGGAGACAGAAAACAGCCAAAATGTTATTCCTTAGGCTTGCAGTAGTGCCCTTTCCCAGCTCCACACCAACCCTTGGCAGGTCTGTGCTAGGACTCTGCATATGGGAGAACGTCTTTCCACATGACTGCTCTGTGGAGTCCTGAGAGAGGGAAAAGGGATGTTTTGCTTTTCTTCTTTAAAAGAAAAATAGTAATTTTGCATCCAGGCTTTGGACCTTAACCTCAAATTTCAGCTCCAATGCGTGATTTTATGGCAGCTCAAGGCAAACCATGACCTCCCTGCACCCTAGAATGTTCCTATGGTGATACACCTCCAAGAGAAAACACACTCTGCTCTTGCATGAACACCCCTCCAATTATTGATTGCATTCCTCCCCTCACTGATCCTCAGCTTTTCATAAGAAAATTCCCAGTACTTAGAAGGAGTGAAGTAGGAGAGTGGGGGTGGGCTGTTCAAGTGCTTTCAGAGAACATGAAACATGTACTCATTATGTGTATAAATCACTTGCTATTCAAGCAATGCTGGGTCTAGCACCAGCATCCACTCAGCTGGCCCCAGGACGCATCTGTCATCCAGAGGAGATATTTTAATCAGGTCAAAGACAATGACCATAGATTGCCACGGGCAAATATATTTCTGTTGCTAAGACCATGTTTAAAGGTTTCCTGAGACATCAGCAGTACAGAGCCCTTGGGCTGGGGAAGGGACACTAGACTGTAATCAGCTGTCATGGGCTGATCATCAGCCATGGGGATTAGAAGTGACTGTCAGACCAAAAAGCTGCAGTCACTGCTTCTTGAGGCAAAAGCCTTCCATGGCTGAGACCACAAACAGCTCAGCCCTCAGTGTGTGACACTGCTGCTATCAGAATGGGAAGTGGCTGTGCAAAGAGAGCCTGCGGGTCACATAGGCTATGGCAGCCACATCCCTGAGCCCAGCAGGAAGCGCTGAGGACCCTGAGCTTGGGAGCAGTGCTGTTACCTGCTCCGGCAGCTGGGGGAGTGGGAGTCGGAGCTCTCTGAGCGAGAGTGGCAGCGGCGATGCCGATGGGATTTCCGGGTGCGCCCACGAGAGCTTTAAGAAGCAGAAAGAAAACCAGCATTAGGTTAGCAAGTGGAGAGATGCAGGAGCCAGCAGCTGAAGGCTGAGGTCGATAATGTTCAAATCAGAAGGGAGGTATGCCTTTTAAACCAAAGAGATTGGTGTATGAAACGTGGCACAGAACATCAAGGCATGAGAAATTCTCCATCCCTTCATCGCTGCTGTGACATCTTCCTGAGATCTCTGCTAGCATTTTACACACAAGCTATTTAGGCTGGCTCTGTAGCATGCTGGGGGAAGATTTGTGGGCAAGCATGTGAGAATGCAGCAGCCAGCACCAATCCTTTCAAGACTTTAAAGAGCCATGTGCTTGCCTTTCACCCTGCAGCCTACCCTGTAACAGCCAGGCAATGGCCCAAGACCCTCCTGTTGCTGAGCCTTGGGGGAAGCACCATGTCTCTGGGCAACCCATCACAAACCTCCAGCCCCCTCCCTAGTGTTGGCTCCTTGTTAAAAAGCAGCTACAGAAGGACAAGCTCCAAGTAATAGAGCACACTCAGTAGCAGCCAGCCTTTCCCACCCTCTCCAGGTGGGAGCATTTAGCCAATCCTGTGAGCAGCTCTCATGGTTGCTGCACAAAGTACAGCATCTCTAAGCACAGCCTGCCTTGTGCATGGTTCCTGCTTGAGAGACAGGACCATTTCCCTGGCTTCTGACAGGTGCCCAGTCACTGGTGTTGCCTTTTCCGACAGGGCCTGAGGACAGTTTTGCAAACTCCATCCCCTCCAAACTGTGTGTAGAGGACAGAGGGCCAGTGCCCTGCTGCAGTTCCCTGTGCACTACCAGGCTGTTTCTCACGGATTACCTGGCTCTGTTACCTAAGGACTATAGCTGTCCATGCCAACAGCTGAAGTCCTGGGTGCAGAGAGCAGGGTGACATGGGTGCCAGGCTAGCTGCCACCTTCTGTGGCCCGTCCCTCCCATCTTTGTTCACCACAGCAGTTATTTTAGATCTGGAAGCATTTCCATCTGCTCAGGCTGGCGTGGCTGTGCCAGCAGGCAAAGCTATCTGTGGGTGAGCTTGTGGGAACAGCCTGACTTCATGGCCACACTACACAGGCACTGACAGCACAAATACAACCTGCTTGGACAGCATTTAGCAGCTTGCTGGTATAAAAACTCAGCAAATAATTGCTTGGGAACAGCATCTCCTTTAAGACAAAAGGGCAACCTCCAGGGTAATTCCTTCAACTCTGCTTGGCTGTTTTCTTTGATGCTTTTCACACCCAGTGATTCTATTTTTTTTAAACTTCGTATTTTGGGATCTTCCTTTCTTATTTCCATACAGCTGAAATAAACAACACTGAACATCTTTCACTCATATGGTGGATTTGGGTGAAAATCCTGGTGTTTGCACTTCACCCACTGCACCAGTCCCTCCAATTTGTTTTCCCTTCTTGCGGAAGGGAAAACTGGTCCTGTGTGATTTAGATAACCAGTTGCTTGATGCAAAGATAAGTCAAAGCAGTGCAATTATACAAAAATCCTCATGGGATCCATCTGATCCACGCCTGGGAGCAAAAGGTTTGCAGAAACTGGGAGTGGCTGAGCTCTGATTTGCCAGCAGAAAGATGAGCTAAAACACCTTGGCTGGTTTATCCCCAAAGAGCAATTCCAGCAGCTCTAGTTCCCTGAGGTCAGGGCACAGATCTTAGCTTTTACTGCACTGTTAGGCTGGGGAGATGCCTCCTTTTACAGAAAACCTAGGAAGCCTCTCTTTTACCATGGAGGTTTCTAGGTGCAGGCAGCCCAGTCTGAGGGGGAACTAAGCTGCAACAGTGCCACTTAACATGCAGAAATCTTTGTGAAAAGGAGACTGGCTTTCTGCATGCAATGGAGATGGCCTGTGCAGGCAGTATCCCAGCAAAGCTGACCAGGGGTTCAGTGCCCAAGGTTCAGCCCCAGGACAGTTATCTTACTCTAAAAGCAGGTCAGAAGCCAAAAGTTGCAGTTCCCAGAAGACAGAGAACGAAGGGGAAAATAGAGGCAGCTTACAGTCCTTCCAGTCCTAAGGAAGCCATTTTCTACCATGCCCCTCGATTATGTGCCCCACAGGACAAGGACTGTGCTCTGCTAACACTCCAGGGCTGAACCTCAACACCAGATTTTTGCAAACTCCATCCCCTCCGAACAATCCCTTCTCTTCTCCTTGACCCCGTTCAGATACTTGGCTGTACTGTACCTCATGGGGAGGTCCTAATGCAACCTCCTAGAGCAGCAAACCAGGAGTTGCTGAGGTCCTTCCCAGTAAGGGTGTGCCAGCCTGCCCTTCTGGCAGGTCAGTGTTCAGCCTCTCATGCTGCCCCCACCAGAAAAGCTGGAGCCTTCTCTCTGGACTGGGTGGACAAGACTCTCCACATCCGTGCAAGGTACACAAAGTACCAAAAGAGGTGTCACAAAAGAAAGGCAGAGGAAAGATCTCCAGCCTCTACAAACCCTTTTCCATTCCAGCAAAACCAGAATTGCAGGTTTTAGCTTCAAAATAATCCCAAGAAATGCTTAGAGCTGTGCAGCAGGCATTAGCTCCAGGGGCCCCACCACATCAAGCACTTCCTAGCTCCACACTGTGCAGGCAGGGCAGAGAACTCCATGAACCACTACTTACTGTTTTTTGTGTTTTCTTTCTTCCTTTCTCCTACTTTTGGGGCTTGAAGAACTAAATAAGAAATGGCTAATTAATTTGGAGATTTCTGTTCCGATAAAAAGCTGCACAATCACACATCAATGTTACAGCTCAGTTGCCCAAGAGCATGCAGTAAAAATGAAAGGGATTCATGATTGTCACAGCACAGGGGGTCTGAGTGCCTGCTGACAAATCTGCTTCATGGGCTTGGCCAAAACCCTCAAGGGGATCAGCCAACTTGGTGACTTTGCCTTTTTCCATAGAGAATATGAGTACTACTTCATAATGTATCAGAAGAGCTCTTCCAGTCCACACTTGGGGAGTCACTGACCCCAGACCCACATGGAATGGGGGGACCCAAGGGGATTCCACAAGGAAACACAGAAGAAATGTCTTCTGCTCCCAGTCACTGAACATCAAGCTTGAAGAGACCATTAAACTCTTAAGGGACCACTCATACTTGCTCAACTCTTACCTGTGCCTTCTCTTCTTTGATGATAACCTGCAAGACACAAATATGTACATTAAATGCAGGGTCTCACAAAATTGTAAATTTGAGTCCAAGATAATGTGTTTAGGCTCAGACCGAGCACTGAGGGAAGACCTCATGCAGCACCTGGGCAGAACGGCCCTGCCTCTCCTTTAGCCAGCTGGTGAGGGAGCAGCTAAGAAATGCTGGTGTGGCAGAAGGGACCAGCACACTCTACAAGTAACTGAGAACATGGTCCCCAGGATAACAAGTCTTTAGAGAGATCAGATACATCCCCTGTCTCTGGTGGCTCCTTTTTCTCTGCTACTGCCTCCAGTTTTGCACTGCATGTAGAAGTAGGTCCTTTCCCTGGTTTTCTGTATGAAAGACCACATAGCAGTCAAGGGAAAAATCCTCTCTGTGTAATTCCAGAGCAGTCTCACAGCCAAACCACCACTGTGGTCCTCTCTTGCCTCCTGGAACACCCCTGGGATGACACAGGAGACACCTCTCTCATACAGAACACCCTGGTGGCATGGAGGACACGCCCCTGCAGCAAGGCCTGGCCCCAGTGCGCTGCACACCCCACTTCTCTCCTCTCAGTTTGGAGCACAACATCCTGCAGAAGAAAGGGTCTGAAGTCCTGCCTGGAGAGGCTGTGAGATTGCCTCTGGCAAAGTCACTTGGGGTCTGTAGCTGAAATGCTACCAGGTGTCTGGAAACAGCCTCACTGGTCACTAATGCTGAATGGCTCATATCATACTGTCTCAGGGGACCAGTTCCAGCTTATCCTTGGCTTGCAGGGGCGTAAATGGCTACCAAAGGTTCAAAGCCAGAGTCTCTGGCCCAGGACTTCCATCAGGACATGGCAACCACAAAAGAGCATAAGAATCCCTCCCTGGGAAGAAAGTGTTTTAAAGGAGTTCCTATATCCTTGTCTTTCCTCCTCCCTTGCTCTTCTTCGGAGATTCAAGCTCAACTTTTCACCCTGTTATCCACTTTTGGTAGCTCCTCTCTTTGGTTCAATATATTACAAATACATGAGCCTTCTTAGGGAGATGGAATCCACTGTTCTCGTCAAATATTGGTTTAACAGCTGAGAGAAAACAGTGAAATATTTGCAATTTTAAAATTTAATCATGCTCTTTGAATTAAAAATGGACTTCAGAAGGGGAAGGTGGAAACAGTCACTGGGGCTGGGAGAGGAGACTGGGATGTGGGTGTGGGAGTTGGTCTGAGCCTTTTTCTGGTCCTGACACTCTCTGCAGGCTGGGGAGGAAGGGATGGGGACCAGTGCAAGCCCTGAGCACTGATCCCACTGACATTCCAGAGGATGAACACATACATATGTGAATAGGACAGCAAGGACAGCAGGCTGAGGCTCCACAGACCTCACAGGGATTTGGCTTGTCCATCTCTGTGTCCCCACACCCCAACAGTTCATGTTTCTCTGTTTGCACTGGGTGGACACCCCATCCCATGCCCTCCTAGCCCACAGGGACTCTGGCTATGCCTCCCTTTGGCTGTGGAGGGGAGGCAGAGTGAGGGGAGGCCTCATACCTCTCTGCCCACTGGGACCAACAGCTGCCCAAGGCAGCAGTGCCTTCCACCCCTTCTCCAAACCCCCAACAGCCATTGCCAGCAGGGAATTACATTTTCAAGGAAAAAAAATACCTGTTTCTTTTTCGCTTCTTAGAGCTTTTCTTCTTCTTCTTCTTCACAGGTGAAGGGCTATAGGAGGGAGACCTGAGGGGGCAGAGGGGCATTAGGGACCACAGGGCTGCTCACAGCCGTGCCAGCCACCCCAACACTCACCCCACCACCAGTGGCATCTTCAGGGCAGTGAGTGGCTGAGAGCTCCTGGTAGGAGCAGGATGAGCCCAGGGATGAGCACAGGGATGAGCCCCAACCCAGCTCAGCTGCCCTGAGGGGAGGGCGAGAAGATGGTGGCACCTCCCTGGGCTGTGGAACACCCAGGCCCTCATACCTCGACCTTACACAGACCCTTTTCCTTCACACCCAGCTGAGAGCTGCCATCCCCTCCTGCCCCACACACCTCCATGGCCACCCTCACATCCTTCACTGACCATTTTCCCTCACAACCAGCTGAGAGCTGCCATCCCCTCCTGCCCCACACACCTCCATGGCCACCCTCACATCCTTCACTGACCATTTTCCCTCACAACCAGCTGAGAGCTGCCATCCCCTCCTGCCCCACACACCTCCATGGCCACCCTCACATCCTTCTCTGACCCTCTTCCCTCATGGCCAGCCAAGGGCTGCCCTGCCTATCCCTCACACCGCCATGGCTCCCTCATGACCCTCTTCCCTCACAGCCAGCTAAGGGCTGCCCTGCCTGTCCCCTCACGCTGCCATGGCTCCCTCATGACCCTCTTCCCTCACAGCCAGCTAAGGGCTGCCCTGCCTGTCCCCTCACGCTGCCATGGCTCCCTCATGACCCTCTTCCCTCACAGCCAGCTAAGGGCTGCCCTGCCTGTCCCCTCACGCTGCCATGGCTCCCTCATGACCCTCTTCCCTCACAGCCAACCAAGAGCTGTTCTACCTGTCCCCTCATGCCGCCATAGCTCCCTCAAGACCCCTTCCCTCACACCCAGCCAAGGGCTGCCCTGCCTGTCCCCTCACGCTGCCATGGCTCCCTCATGACTCTCTTCCCTCATACCCAGCTGAGGGCTGCCCTGCCTGTCCCCTCACGCCGCCATGGCTCCCTCACCTCCTTCGTTTCTTGCGGCCAGATTTCTTTTTCTTCTTCTTCCCCCGAGCCGGCAGCGGCCGCTCCCCATCACACGAAGGGCTGAGGATGGGGGACAAGACCCAATAAACATTGAAAATAATAGAAATAAACCCTGAATGGACTCACAGGGGACTCTCTGGCACCCCCACCTCAGGGACATGGGGCAGCAAGGTCAGTGCTCATGGTGCACCAAGGGTGTGGGTGTTGCCTCATTACCCTCTAACGAATTATTTAGTCACAGTTTAAATGAACTGTCTAATAGAGATATAACAAGACAGCTCCACCACAGCAATGCTGATTATTTAAAACATGTTTGCTGAGGTTAACGACTCCAAAACAGATTTATAGGTTTTGTTGCTCTTTGTAAATATGCTTTAAATTATTAATTGGCATTTAATTTGCATACAGTAATTACTGCAACCAGATGCATCTAACTATAATAAAGACTTGACATGTGTTAAGTAGCAATTGATTAGAAATATATATATATTTATTGAGACACTATGGTAATTGAAGGAGATATGCATCTCTTATACAGTTGTTAAACCTTGAAAATAAACCCTCCTGCAAATTAATTTCTTCTTTAAACATATGATGCTGAATCGTGTTATGTATCAATGAAAAGCAAATACCGTGGTTAATTAATTCAGAGCATTGGGCTGAAAAAAATGACAGATACTCTGTGGCTACTCATTAACTAAAGCAAATGCTTGTAAAGACAGAGGCAGCTGGTGGCAGCCTGGTGGCATCCCTAAATCAGCCCAAATCAGCCATGTGGACCTCCAAACAGATCTACAGGTCCCTCTGGATCCCCAAACGGATCCAGGACCAAGGTTGGTGGGGGCACAATGAGCACTCAGGGCCTCAGAAAAATCACTGAGGGTGCTGGGCTTGTGCCTCAGTGTCCCCACTTCTCATCCTTCCTCTGGGAATAGCAAGGAGCAAGGAATGGGTGGAAGCAGCCCAATGGCTGGAGAATGCTGTGAGATCTTCAGTACTGAAACAGGCCAAAAATTGAGCAGTTTTCTGCAGCAAGAACAAACATTATTGCTAATGAAAGTCCTAATGCAGAGCAAACGACACTTTGGGGGGGACACTCAGACTCCACTGCCCCTCAACACTTGGTCATCCAGGGCTTGAATTACCACCGAAATTACACTATCATAAAAACTCAATTGCTTAGTGATTTTAATACACTTTGGGAAAAAAAAACAAAAGCTCTGCAAAATGAAACTGCAGGCTAATGCTTCAGTTGTGAGCTGTGAATAACAAGTGCTTCTGGTGCAGTAAACCCAGTGTGCAAGCACAGCACGGCCCCGTGCAGCACCCACATCCTCCTCCTCACTGCTCCTCCCAAGGATTTCACAGAGCAGCAGCAGCACCGTGAGAATGGCACACCTTGGGCTCAGTGGCCCTTCTGCCTCAATGCAGACAGAAATCATGGATTTTCCAGGGTGTCTCACTGTCACTAAGCTCGGACACCTGCCCAAAGACACACCGGGACAGGGCTGGGCACTGCCACAGTCACAGGAGAGCAGGGAGCAACATCTGACCAGGCAGCCAGAGGCAGTTTCTGCAGAGCCCTTCTCCCTCTCCCCGGATAAAGACTTTTGTCTTTGATGTGGCAGCTTTCTCCCATGCGATGATCTGACTTCAATTGTTCCTCCGCGATTATAATCAAAGTCTAATTAAAAGTGTGCTTTAGATTATTGTTCCGGTTGGCCTGAAATCTGAAGATATGAAATGTGCTTTCTTGCTCTTTCTTTCCAGCATCTTTAACTGAACGGAGAGGCTTTAATCCCAGAGACAGTTGAGCAGGCAGGGCTCAGGGACCCCAGCTGCTTCATTTACAACGTTCCATTCATTTTTCCCCTCTCAAGTGGTCAGGGACTAACGACAAGCTGGTAATGAGGCTGTGTCCTAATGAAGGCAGTGCTGCTGAGCTGATCTAGGCATGGGGAGAGGGGAATTGCTGAGGGCGATTCCCAGCAGACCTGCTAGTGCAGAGGAGTGCTGGCAGGTCTTGGAAGACTCTGAAGGAGGCTGTAAGAGCAAGCCCTGGAGTAGAAATGAGCTCCAGGTTTGTCCCTGAATATCACACAGGGATTTCATGTGACTGCACAAATTTTCTGCGCATACACCGAGCCACTGAAGCCACCCCCAGCTCTCCCAGACCCCAGAGGGGCTGAGTAAACAGCCACGGACACCTCCCCTGCCATCCCCGTGTCTCAGGGTGGCCCCACTGACGGCCCTGGCTCCTACCTGCGTGACCTGCGGTGGCCATGGTCTCGTCTGTCCCTCCCCTTGGCACAGCCATTGGTGCTGGCGGGCTCCCTGACCACGCAGCTGCTCAGCTTCTCGGGCCGTCTGTCCTCCGCAGGGTACGGCAGGCAGCTGAGCGTCCCACTGCCGGGGCAAGAGGCGACAAAGAGCCATCAGGAGCTGTCCCTTCAGCTGGGGTCGTTCCCCACGTCCTGGGGAATCTCCTTTCCCTTTAGCAGGTAGGAGCTGTGCTGCTGCGAAGGAGAGCTGCAGGTTGCTCCCAGTGCTCAGCTCTGCAGTGGGAAGTGCTCCCACAGGGCTCTGGAATGCCCCGTTTCCAAACCAAGCTGCACCCCAGCCCAGGCGTGCTGTGCTCATCGTTCAGGCAGAGATGCCATGAGCATCATGCAGCCAAGGAGCAGCTGGACAGCACAGGGCCACATCCAATCCAATGGGAAGGAAAAACAGGAGCCAGTCAGGACATCTTCGCCTGCGTTGTGGGGTTTAGATCACCAGCTCTGCAGAGACAGCACAGATTTTCCACTCTGATAGGGAAAAAAACCCCAAAACTTTCCCATTTCAAATGTTGTTTTCCAAACCTGCTAATGCCTCAACAACACCTTGCCACACATCCTCATCCTTAACTGGCTGCAAACTTCCCCACTCCTACAAATAAGGTTCTGGGCTAGTGAACACACCTGGTCCTGCTGACAGCTTAACCTTGAGAACCTGGGACAGCCCAGCTGAGTCAAGGAGAACCACTGGGCTAGGCCAGTGCCTGCAAGAGCCCTGGGAGCTGGTAAGGAGCAGAGCAAAGGCAGGGAAAGCCTGGAGGAAGTGGTTTCTAAGAAACACTGGGGCTTGTGCAAGCTGAAATGGAGAAAAGGAGCTGCCGAATGGAGAAAACAAACCCAAACAAGTCTGCGTGCAAACACTCAGGAGGAAAGTAAATAGGTTTCCAGGCCCTGCAGATGTTTATTTCAAAGAATGAAAAGATTAATGAAAAGCCATAAACCATATCCAGCAGGGGTGCTGAAAACGCTGGGGTTTGGTGTTATCCAGAGCATTATGGAATAGATAAAGCAAACGTGGGCATGTCCAGGCCTGACCAGGCTGTGGGGTGATACCCAGGGTAGGCTGGGCTCAGCTGGCACTAAAAGTATCCCCATTTCTTCCCATTATTATTTTAAGGCCAATCCCAGGACTGGGCTGTGGGTGCCACTTTAGGGTCAGCTCTGCAGAGTCCCGTGGCTGTGTCTGCCACCAGACCTACCTCCTCTCCTTGTAAATCAACATTCTGGAGCCCTCAGGCCATGTGGATCCCACCAGAGTGTGGGGAGGCTGGGATGTCCCCCTGCCAGCCCTGCAGCCACAGTGGAAGGTGCTTTGGCTGCAGAGACCAGCGCAGCCATCACACATGGGCTGTGGAGGTAGGAACAAGGGCCAGGGCCAGGTGTGTGCTGCACATCTGGGGGTTCAGTGGGGCAAGAGAGTGGTTAAAGAGCAATGGCATGTTAAAAAAGCCCCAGGTAGGCATGGCCAGAGCCTTGTATGCCCCTGGGAACATCCTGCTGCCTGCCTCAGCCATGAATAACACTCCTTGGTGTTGGAGTTGGCACAGGAGCATGGCAGAAGGTCACCCCTCTCTCCCCACCCGTGTTTTCTCTCTCAACAAGCATCCACTTTCTCTAATAGCCAGCTCCTCCTTGGAGCCCATTTTGTAATGCCTTAACATTTAAGGATATGCACAGCCAAGTAAAAAGGACAGTGATCAGTGGGGGGAAGCTGGGTGAAATGTTTCTGGCCCAGAACATGCAGGGAGTGAATAGTCCCTCTTGCTTTAAAAAGTCTGTTTGCAATAAATCCCCCAGTTGCTTCCCAACATCTCCATTATTTTTAACCATCCAGGAAGCTACATGGTTAATCATTTTCTGTGTGCCAGCTAATTGGCTTGTGGCCTTTCCCAAACCCCTTTTAAGAACAGCCTTCTGAGGCTCAATCATTAGGATCCATTAAAAATGTCCCCAAATTAATGACCTGTGCAAAGTCTGAGCTGGATGCGCTCCAGCAGCAGAGGCAGGAGGGATCTTCCCCAGGCTGGCAGCAGGCTGGAACACCACTGCCAGGACCTGGGCACAGCAGGTGACATCCCTGTCACCCAGCCTCTAATGAGATTTCCAGGTCCTGGGGTTAAAACATACTGGCCTCAAGGCAATCAAGGACTCCTGTCCTGCAACATGCCACGAACCATTTCTTCTGGGCTTGGAAGTAATTATTGATGGAAATAATTATTCTTCAATTCCATCAAAGGCTGGCTTCCATTCAACCAAATGCTCTCCTCTGATGGATGCTGAGAGTCACTAATGCTTTAAACTGGCTGGTAATCCCCTGGCGTGGAGCTCCACAGACATTGATTGAATATATATATATATACATTTTCTCTTCTTATTGTCCTTTGTGTCTTTGATGACTGATGTAAAAGTGATGCAGTTTGGTGTGAATGATCTCTGTGGCCTCAAAGGAGGGATTATCACACCTTCCCTGCTGTTTGCGCCTGCAGCAGAAAAGAAGGAGCCTCTGTGGGTGTTTTTGCTGGAGCTGGCCCAGGGAGAGCAGTGGGGATGCTCAGCAGGATGCTGCTGGGAGCACGGGACTCACTCAGCTCAGGGAATGTGCCAGAGGAGGCAGGAAGAAGAGGAGGCAGGAGGGATGCCCTGCTGGGGGGCAGCACTGCTCCAGCACTCCCAGTGAGGAGCGCAGCCTCTCTCCCCCGTGTGTTTGTTGCATGTTTGCCCCTAAGGATGCACTCACTCCTGGCCACGGGCAGTCGGACTAGGACAAGGCAGCTGCCCAGCCATCCCACCTGCCCTCCAAGCTTCTCCATTTCCACTTGGCAATTTGATCACTTGCACTCGTTTTCCTTTTCCCTTTCTTTCTCCTGCGCAGAAATCTAGCCTAACCATCAGACCTGTCCAGAAGCAGCACAGCTGCTCTTGATGGGAGACCCCCACAGCAGGGCACCTGTGGGCTGCCTGCCACCCACCCAGTGCAGAACATGCCCTGTGCAACCACCCACCACAGCTGGCTCATCCTGTCCCCTCCCATCCCAGCAGTCTCTGGTCCAGGAGGGGTTTTTTGGGCTCATGGCAAATTTTGCCAAGGCTGCAGTGGCTGGAAGAGAAGCAGCAGACACACACTGCCCTCAACTCTCCACCAGCACAAGCCTCTCACAGCCCAGCTTGCCCACCTCCACCTTGTGGTGCCAGATTTGGGCTCTCACATGGATTCCCTCTCTAACAGAATGTGTTGGCAGCACAGGGTAATGATCTATTGCCTACCCCACTACAAATGATGCAGGAAAGGTCACTGGTGGGAAGGAACCCAAACATTCCTTATTTGAAGGCGGATGAAACCACCATAAAGCGCTATGGCCACATGGAGGAGAAGGGACGGGTGGCTCTTTGCTGCTGGCAGTGCCCTGAGGCCAACCCACTCTGTCTCCCTTGCCTGGGGAAGGGATCTCACCCCCAATGTGTGGGGATACCATGCAGACCAGTTAATGACTGCTCTTGCCCACGGACGGATCCTGGCACTGTCCACAGAGGACAGGACAAAGGCACAAAGCATTTGCTGCCTCAGGGAGCAAACTCCCAAACCATGCCCATCCCTCCATGCTGGGCAGCCACGCTGCACGCCATGGCCAAATGCCATCTCATCAGGCCATGAAATGTGGCACTTGGTGACGCACGCTGCTCGGGGAGCTGAGCCCAGTGACACTCGTCCCCCCCGGCCCGCAGTGACAGCAGTCAGGGCAGGTTTGCTGTGCACTTGACATTCCCTGGGTGCTGCCATCCCGGGCACTGCCCTCCCCTGCCCACAGGGTCCCATGTTCCAGCCCAGCTCCCCTGGCCCTGCAGCAGTCTCCTGCCACAAACCTTCCATCAATCAGCCTTTTCCCCGCAGTAACTCATCTCAAGAGGAGACAAAAGCAGGAAGATTGTCTCCCTAGTGACCTTTGAGCTGCAGGACCGTGGCACCAGACCATCTTCCACTCAATTGCATTGTCCCTCACCTCCACAGGACAAACCCCAGCAGTTCCAGCTGTCGGTGGCTTTGTGCCTCTGTGCCCTTCCTGGCTGCCGTGCAAGCAGCAGTATAAGCAAACTGGGGCTGGGCCATGCTAACCAAGCAGTTGTTTGTTGTTTTTTTTTAATCTTTTATTTTCCTTTGCACACACAGCTGGGTTGGGTGCTGGATGCACAAGCACTTCAGAGGCTCTGGGCACTGAGTGCATTTGGCAGACCTGCACTGGCAGCACTTCCAAGGTCAGAGGATTTGGGATAGCCAATAAAGAAACTTCACTACATTCCCTGTTTCAGCCCTAGCTGGCTTCATGTTCCCATCATCTCTACATCTTCCAGTGAAAAGGCAGGAGCAGCTCCAGCCAACCAAACCCCCCCAAACAAAAAAGGTTAAAACATCTCTGATGAGCCTAAAAGCTGTGAGTGTTTCACTGGCATTAAATGATGAAGGATGGATACCTTGCCTGGAACTGGGAACATCAGGACACAGCATCCTGAGGGGACATTGGAGAAACTCCTGTGCCTGCAGCTGCTTGCACCAGGGATGTTCTTGCCACTTCTCCTGAGTAACACGCAAGGACAGTGACAGAATATCCCATCTTTCCTCTCCTTTCCTCACCTGGCGGTTTTGGCTGTGCAAGAGACAGTGGTGGGTCAGGAATGCTCTCCCACATCTCTGCACTATCTGCCACAGCCACATCACGTGTGCTTCTGCCCTGGGCTCTAGTGAGGGTGATCTGAGCTGCTGAAAGTGTTTCTAAAATCCACCTCTTGGGCTGAGAAGCCTTTTGGCACTGGCAAAATGAGCCTGTGATTTTCTCTCTCACTCTCTGGCTTTGCTTATCTGATTGAAAAAGAAAATGGTCAGACCATTCCCTTGTTCCCCGAGAGGAAGGGGACAGAAAAGACTGTTGTAAAGACATTTCCCAGCAAAAACTCCAGCAGATGTGTTTATGTAAAGCTCTTTGAAATACGCACTAAAAATACCTCTTCAAAATTAGGAGATGGGGAATATTGTGAGTGCTTCCCACAAGCACACACACACACACACACAAACACCCATGGCAGGTTCTTTGCCCACCTCATTCAACCCGTTATTATTAGTGCAGCAGGAGCCCTGCAGTTTGTTATTGAAAATTATAATAGCAAATCACCGAGATATTTTCCTTGATTACACAGACTCCAAGCCAGTTCAATTTTAATCTTCTCCCTGCTATTTTTTTCTGTGTATCAGCAGAGGCACCAGCTGCAGAAAGGCACGTGGGTTTCTTGAGGCAGTTCAAATGCAGAAGAGAAACACAATTCTGTACTATACATTTTTCATAAAATTTCTGCCAGTTGTGACTCTACTCCCCCCCTGCTCCTGGACCAGAGACTGGAACCCTGTGTCCTGGCACAAGCCTGGATGCAGCTCATTTTCCTTCTTGCACTCCAGAAAGGTTTAACGACCGCTCTCAGCACATCCCGGGCCAAAAAAGCAGCTTGGCTCTTTCTTTTCCAGCAGTGGATTTACTATGCATGGTTGGATCAGAACAGAGGAGCTTCCCTGCTGGAAGAGGCCCCGGTGGCAGCACAGGATCAGTGCCAGATGCTCCGGGGGATGCTGTGAGGTGGCAGCCCACGGGGAGGGCTCTGTCCCGGGCACCAGCTGGCAGCGGCGGCGGCTCCTGCCGTGCAGCAGGGGATGGACAATCCCTGCAGAGGGGAAACTCCACGGGGGAAAGCGATGCCTCCCTGAATCGCCTTCTTAGGCAGGGTCAGGCAGGAGGGTGAGCACAGCCTCTCCCTGCTCCCCACGGCTCGGTCTCCTCCTCCCCAGGGGCACCAGGAGCACCATTCCCTGTCCCCCTTCCTTCCTGAGCACCCTGCAGGGCTCCGTGTCCCTTTACCTCGCTGCCAGCGACCCAGGATGGCTCTGCTGACTGCCTGCCAGCGACAACAGCGAGAAACCTGAGGAATATGGCACACGGTCACATTGTTTCTAAAGAAAACCTGGACTGCTGCCCCATCTCGAACGGTTTCTGCAGCATCTTGTGCCTCCCACGCTGCCGGCTCGGAGGTCCCTGCGGAGCTTCCTGCCCGCCAGCACCTGCACGCTGCCGGGCCAGCCTTGCTCTCAGGGGGACGATCCTGTGCTTTTCCTGTCCTCAAATCCTCGTCCTTAGACAAACACCCTGCGGGTTCCCATGTCTCTACAGGAGCCAGTTTTCTCCTCCATCAGGAAACATGACGAGAGGAGCTCTGGCTGTTTCAGGTGCCTGCAAATGCAGACAGAAGTGCTGACATGCTGCCCCTGGCACAGCAATCTGGCACATCCCTGATCCATGTTTTGGGGGACTCCTGGGTGACCCACAGGCCTGGGGCTGAGAGGTTATGCTAAACCCCACCACAGCCCCGCAGCTTCTTTCCTCCCAGCTGACCCCAAACAGCACTCCTGGATCCTTTCCTTGCCATCACCCCCAGGCAGCCTGCAGCAGCCATGAAGGGGGTGAGCTGACAGCCAGGCCTGGGGGCAACCTGGAACAGCCCTTGCAGAGCTTGTGATTAGGAAAAGTTTGGATCTGAGCTCACATTTCCCATTAAACACTTGCCCACAAGCAGCACAGGGCAAAACCAAGCTGGGCAAAGGTCAGGACCAAGGGGCTGGGAGGGAGCCCAGCGGCTGTGGTTGGGCACTTCTCAACACAGCATGGGGAGCTAGAAGCTGAGGATGATGCTTAACGCGTTAGGAAGGGTTTAACAAAAAAAAAAAAAAAAAAAAAGAGCTTATGGATGTCTTAGAAAATAAGTGCTTTGCCACTACCTGCAATATGGTCAGGCTGGAGAGCACCTTCACACCCAAGGGGCTGCACAGTGCCAGCCTCTGCTCCTGGGACCATCAGATGTCCCTGCTCCTCCCATTGTCCAAACCCCGTACTATTTGGCACGGCAAACAGCAGTGAAACAGTGTATTTGCCAATAACAAGTCGTTAAATTTTAATCAAATAGGGAATTGTAAGCACACAGCTAGCCAGAGCTCCTGGGAGCACTGAGAGATCACTTTAAAAATGAATTAGTAATTAGGCACTTTGGAAGCAGCAAGGAGAAGGTGGCTGGAGAAGATGCACTTGGAGCAGCAATGCTTTCTTTGCCACTCCCATGAAATTTTTCCTCCTCTCCCTTAATTTTCTTTCTTTGAATTGTCACTGGAAAAGGGGAGAACACACTGGAGGTCCCAACACCCAGGTAACCCCAAGAACACAACCTGTACACGCAGCTGCCACCTGTCTGCAGAGCTGCCCTGGAAATGCCTGCCTGAGTCTCTCTGCTGCCCCATCCACCCACCCAGGCTGGGGACAGGGACACTCAGGTCACCAGATGCTGTTCATAAACCAGCCCCTGAGCCACCCCATGTGGCACAAGACAGGCATGGTGCACAGTAGCCTGTGGCTACGGAACAGTGATTCCCAAGGGCTCAGCTTGGAGTGACTCCAACATTAACGAATGCTCAGCCTCCCCCAGGACAGACTCAGGGGTGCAGCCAAATGGATGTCCCCAACTTGGGCGCTAAATGGGTGTCCCCAACCAGGGCACCACCTGGGCAGGATCTGGTGAGGAGGGGTTCCCTGGACATCCTTCTCTTTGGGACTTGTCTCCTGAACATCCACCCCCTGTGATGCACAGGGCTGCGCTGCCAGGGCCACCTGGGGCCAGGAGGGCTCCGTGACACCGTGAGGAGCAGATGTCCCCACGCAGGCAAGCGTGGGCAGAAATTAGCTCCCGTGGAAAGGAACAGACCAACAGATTTCTGCTACTGAGCAATGAGACTGCAACATTCCCAGCCCAGCAAGGGATGTGGAAAGTGGGCTTTAAACTCCCACCCTCACTTGCTGTCAGGGGCTTTTTATGGCCAGAAAGGCCCTTTGCCTCCCTGTGTGTGCAGTGACAGCTGAGCTGGGAAGCTCCAGAACTGCAGCTTCATGGGTGGGAGTGTTTGGTTTGACTCCAATCCTCTTTCCCTGTAACACCCCCTGGTCCTGTGGGAAACACAGGCTGCCTGCCCAGGAAGGACTGGTGAGGAGGTTTTGAGTAGTTTCTGAAAGGGAAGACAGGGCCTTTTCTTCTCCCACTGTGCTCCAAGGAGGAAAAAGTTGGTATAGCTGTGCCATCCCTGCCACACAGAGGGCTGTGGGGTCCTCAGTGCTGCATGGGAGCCAGAGCCAGAAGGAAACCTCCTGTCTGCTCTCAGGTCCCAAACCATCCACACCACCCTGCGACTCTGGACATTGTTTTAAATCATCCCAAAAAAGAAAAAGGGGGATATTTGTCAGCTTGCTACTTCCTAAGGGAAAATTTGGAAGAGGCAGGTGAGTCCCTGTGGCAGACCCTACCAGGATGGACTGCAGAGAATCATTTCAGTTTCCATCCCATCCATCTTTAATTGGGTGTAATAATAATTTTATTGCTTGCTGGGATTTGTGAGGCTGAACTAATATTTGTAAAATGCTTTGCTATCCTCAGCTGAAAGGCAATCTAGAGTGGCAAAGCCCTGGTGTTATTCACATTTGGATAATCCAGAATTATTCATAAACAAAATCAAGATTATGCAAATATATTCATTAGTTCTCAAATACCTCCAGGAGACTAGAGGAATTAGTTTTGTTAACAATTATGTATTATGTAAGTGTGTGTCTAAGCATGCACAGCCCCGGTGCTGGGGCACACTCACCTGGGACTCATCCCGGGATCCCAGAGGGCCGGAGAGCAAAGGTTTGGCCTGTACAAAGCCAGCACCTCAATTTTGGGATGTCCTGATGCCCCACAAATGACAGCACAGAACCCTGTGCCCTGCCAGGGTCTCCCTGGCTGCTCCACTGACACCCCCAGTATCCCCTCTGTACCCTCACAGACAGCCCACGTGAGAGCACCATCACCTTACCCTAAACCAGCCCTTCCTACCCAAATGAGGCCTTTTACAGTACATGCAGGCCAAGAGGCTGTGGATTTGGGATCTGGAGGCAGCCCCCTCACCAGGACCTGCCCTCACACGATGCCAGCTTGTGCCCAGCCTGGCTCTCCGCAGTGTGTGACCGTCTGTGCTGGGAAACGGGAGATAAAGGTGCAGTGAAAATACTGCATGGTTTAATTAATGCCACATGCCTTTCATTCTATAGGTTGTGTGGATGGTTAATTATTTTTATAAAGAAAATAATTAGTCCCAATCAAGGCAGAAGCTCTCCAGAATTACAGCTCATTAACCGCTCTCACATTTTTCTGTTCTATAAAAAGTCATGTGGTGCTGATGAAGATTATAGACCCTTGGAATCAGCATTAAATACAAATTCAGACAGTGTTACCATCCTATTACCATCAACTGCATCGACTTGGCTTCGGTAATTGCAGCTGGAGATGAAGGGCAGGGATTTCTGCTCCACACAATCTCTGGAAACGAGCACCCTGCCCATCAGTTTGCCGCAAACAATGTGACACCGAGCCCTGACTTGGCTGAGTGCAGCCCTGAGGAGACGACAGCCACCAAGGAGAAAGGGAAAAGCTTTGCTGGCCATGTGGAGATGAGTGCTCATGGTTGGTTCAGTTCCTGTTTGCAGTGGGGCTGCTCCTGCACACAGCAGGAAGAACCCTGAATCTGCCCTTTGGCAAAGCCACCAGTCCAGTGGATGCAAAGGGGCAGGAACTGCAGCGGGGACAAGGAGCAATCTTTAGGCTGATCCTCAGGGGACATGGGGAGAATAGGGCATGGGGGGATGCTCTTGCCAGGGATGGGGGAGCATCTGCAAGCATCTCCCTCTGGGCCGCGCTAGTCCAGGCACTGGTCCAGTTCTATTGAACGTGGCAGAGACCTCGCTCAAAGCCTAATTGAAAGAAATCACAGCACATTAAAGGGAGTTCAGGTCAAATCAATACCAATGTGGTGGGGAGGGTGAGCGGGGGGAGCAGGGCACTGGCTGATTTCAGTGCCAGCTCTGCAGGCAGGGCACAGGCTGTGTCCACGGGCTCCACTGCCTGCTTTTCCACCACGGGAAGGAGAGACCCGCTGTCCTCTGCTGTGTGCAGGATAAACCTGGCAGCAACAAGCTGAGAGCTGGCTGTGGCAGCCAACAATGGGGAGGGGGTAGGGGAGCAATGGGTCCTTAGGATCCTGCTTTTTAGTTTCCATTAATCAGGGATGGATGTGCCCTGTGTGGCATTCACAGCCCAGAGAGCCAGCAGCCAGCACTTTGGACCACGAGCTTCCACTGCAAAATTAACCCACCCGTCCCCATGGCACAGCTCCTGTGCCCAGAGCCCTTGGGCATCAGAGCCCTCTTGGGGGACAGGGAAATTGGGACTCTGGGGGGAAAAAAGCACTTGTGGTGAACTCCTGAGGCAATGGGGGAGTAACTAGTGCCCCAGGGCAGCACATAGCAGGAGCTAAACCTTCCATTGGCACGTGCTGCCAGTGCAGTGCCTTTGGCTCTGCCCCTGCAGGTGCAGAGATGCTCCACACTCACAGTGAGGGCAGGGATAGAGACAGGGACCCTGGCAGCCTGGACTCACCAAAACACCCAAAACCCCTCCAAAAGATATGAAGAACATCCTTCACCTTCACTGGCTCCTGACCCACATGTGGGAAGTGTTTGGGAGAGCACAAGGACCGGTCCAAAACCACACCAACAACTTCTCCAGCCACCAGACAGAACTGAATCCCTGCATTTGGGGATGTGCAGGGATCCCAGGGGAGATGCAGCCAACATATCCTGTGCCCTGCAGAGCTCAGCCCCACACAGGGACTCCCAGGGCCAGAGGAGGTCACCAGGAGACCGAGATTAGGAGACACAGGGCACAGCCAGGCCGACAGCCCTGAGTTCCACCGCTCCCCAGCAGGTCGGGCTGCAAACTTCCCCGCTTCAGGGGTTACTGCTCACCCTGACTCCCTGCACCTCCCTCTCCGTGGCATTATCCTCCTGCCCCTCCACTCCATTGGCCCTGCACCATCACCCTCTAACCCTGCCAAGGCGGGGCTGATGGGTGGACAAAGGCAGGAATGGGGTGGACAAAGGCAGGAATGGGGTGGAGGTGAGGGGTAACCACGGAGGCTGTCCCACTCACAGGGAAGGGCAGGTGACACATGACAAGTTTTACTGCTCTGGGGTTTTATTTTCTGTAAATTGCCAGTCTTGGAATTTTCTGGAGATTAAAAACCCCATCCCTTCAAAGAAGTGCTGAAGCCAGTTGTCTTGCTTGCCCCCATCATAACAATCCTGACCAGGCTCTGATCAGACCGGGGGGATTGGAAGAGAGCAAATGCTTTATAGGAAATAAATTTTCTGAGTTAAAGCACCAGCCTCAGGGGTAGATCTGCCCAAATCCCAAACTGCCTCCTGCACCCTCTGGGCCACAGCTATGTCCATGCCCTGGCAGAGCAGGGTTGCTCTGCTGGCTGCAGCTGATGGAGCTGTGGAGAGTAAGTTCTGTTATATTCACATGCTCTTACAGATTGGTGTTACACTTGCACAGCTTTGGGATTGCACGGCAGCTCCAGCTGACCCACAGATTAATGCAGCAGGAGCTCTTTAACTGTGAAATCTCTCTTAATGTAAAAATATTTCTCTTGCTGGGCAGTAGCTAATTCTTCATCCTGACGGTAATGTAGCTCAAATCCCAGCCTCCTGCCCCACTCTGTTCCAGTCACCCTCCAACACACGTGGGCACAGAGATAAATTCAATACAACCAGCCCGCTGCCAAAGTGCCATCAAGTTCCAGCGGGACGACGTGCTGCTGGGATTTGCTGTTAGTGGCAGTGCAATCCCATTTTCTCATCATTGCCTGAGGGCCTCAGAGCACTTCAGCCCCCCTGCGGGCTGCGAGATGGGCACCTGACCCCAGCCCTGGAAGTCAGCAGCAGAAAGCCCCCACAGCCCATACCAGCAAGTCACAGCCTCCTCAGCCCCAGGGAGGAGAGAGAAGAACAGCCCCACAGGCAGCAGGACCCTGCCCTCTGTCCCCTCTGCCCACCCAGGCACCCACTGGGGGTGAAGGAGGTGATGCCCCCGGCTGGGGCTGGGCAGCAGCTGCTCCTTCTTCCATTGATGACGAGACACAACGAAACATGCGGAGTTAAACTGGTCATTGGTGGAGCCCCAGCCTCGCTGCCTCCAGACCAGAGACTCATTTCAGCCTGCCTCAAACACCAGTACAGTTTTTAATAGAGTTTTTTTTTTTTTTGCCACTTGCATTATTTTTTGTAAGCCCTTCCTGCAGTCCCTGCTGCGTTGGCAGGGAAAGCGTTCCCGCCGCGTGCGAAAGAAACGGCTATTTTTAAACTGCCCGTGTTTGTCAGCGCTCTCAGCTCGAGTGGCTGGTGGAGAAGCCAGTTTTGCAGCACCCGGTGTCCCGCAGAGGGTCGTGTGGCCTTTGCCAGGAGATGGTGGCACCGACATGGGCACTGTGCCTGGCCACTCTGCTGGGGGTGATGGTCCAGCCCGCTCATCCCCGGCACGCACCAGATCCCTGTTCCGGCTGCTGTGCTGCTGGGACCCACCACTCCCACCAGATTTCAGGCACCACAACCTCTGTGCCCTTGCAGCCACCGATAAAATCATCAAGCAAGGCTGCAAACACAAGCTGGCTCCCGGGATCTGGCCTTTCTCCCTGCCCTTTGCTGGGAACGCCAATCCAGGCATCAAATCCAGGCCTGTTTTCCAGCTGATGGCACTGCCAGGGATTTGGGGCCAGAGGAGGACCCAGGGGGTGGGAGCTGTGTGTGGGTCACAGGGAAGAACTGTGGATCCAAGCAGACCCAGTCTCAGAACAGCAAAGAGTCCCTAGGGGCTCATGCCAGAGCAGGGGTGGTGGCAAAAGCCCTGGCACCCTCTGCAGCTCAAACACTGGTGGGATTTTCTGGCCCAGGTCAGGCTTTGCAGTGATGAAGATGTTTCAGTGCCCACAGGGAGAAAATGAAAAAAAAAGAAAAAAAAAAGGAGAGAAAAGGAAAAAGGGTGGTCATGCACGAAATGATTTCATTTCAGTGACGCAGGGGTTGCATTGGATAAGTCCAGTTTATAGAGAAATGGGGGTATGGAAAGGTACAGCCACCAGCCATAGAGATGTGGGAAGGGGGAGGAATGGGGCTGAGCAGAGAAGGCCAGGGAAATCTCTCAAACCCAGGGAGCCTGGTGAGAGGAGGGACCCCAACACACCATGAGAATGGGATCTGCAGAGGCCCTTTCTGGGGTCACGCTGCAGCAGCACAGGCTGTCCCACATGAGGGGGGCAGGATGGTGACAGCAAGGAGACACGAGCAGCCACAAGACCTGGCGCTGGGCAGACGCTCCTTAGCAATCCCTGTCATCAAGGTCATCACTGCTATTTATTATTTAGGGCCTCACAGCCCTAAATATTCATTAGCAGGACTTTGCGGGAGGGGTGTGAACACACGCATGGGGTTCAAGTGTCCTGCTCTCCTGCCTCTCCAGGGATGGCATAAAAGCAGGGATGGGGACAGCTGGAGCTGGTGCTGCTACCTGAGCCAGTAGCTCTGAGTTCAAGGATGAACACCCTCCCAGTTTAGGGAAGGCCCTAAATTGTCATATTTTGCCCAAGCCTGGTTCTCCACACCCCATGAAACAGCCTCACACAAGTGCTGAGATGCTGCTGAGGAAGGGAGGAGACCCCATGGTCAGCAAAGCCCCCCGAGGTGCCAGACCCCACCAGTGCTACCCTCACAAACCTGGCACCCCCAGCATCTGCAGACGTGGGGCTGCCTGGCAGCCAGGCCAATGTCTTCAGTGGGTTTGATCAAGGGCGAAATCAAATATTTCTACAAAATCATCCTCCAGCCAGCCAGTGGAATTGTCCTCCCTTTTGCTTCCTTCCACCTGATTTCATCCCTCATCTAAAGAGATCGGATACGGTGCTTCCCCAGCACGGCGTGGACACCACAGGCTCCCCCTTGCCAGAGGTGGGGCAGCAGCAAATCCCGGATTTAGGGAGACTCACGCCGTGTTTCCTCAGCAGCTGCTGTGGCCCTCACTCTCAGCAGCAGGGCCAGGTTGTGCCTGTGTTCTTGCTGGCGAGCGTGGGAGCTGGACCCATGGTTTGGGCCCCAAGCAGAGCTCAGCAAAGCTCTCAAGTGGACTTTTACAGGTGAGAAATCACCTGTCCCCAAAATCACAGCGTTTCCCAGCAGAGAGGTCAGCGGGGTCAGCTGCCCAGCACCAGTCCAGAGGACAAGCAGATGGACAGAGCCGGGGGAAAGGAGGAGGGTGATGATGATGAAGGCTCTTCGAGCAGCAGGGAGTGGGTCCTGAGGGCATTCCCAGTTCTTCCCCGCCCTCAGCTGCCCCCAGCCTCCCGGCAGTTCCCGAGCTGCCTAATTAGCTCTCCCTGCTCCCAGCGCCGTCCAGCTGGAGCCGGAGGGCAGGGGCAGACAAAAGCCTCGCTATTGACAGCCCCTCCGAGGAAGGGGCTTTTCTTCTCCCCCTCGCTTTTCTTTTCAAGCCCCTCTCCCCCCGTCTTGGGCCGGGGCCACGGGCTCATTAGCACTTGGGCTCGTTGGATGGAGCAGCAGATGGCAGCCAGGCGGCCGGCCCCGCCGCCGCCCCTTCCCGCGGAACAGATGCCGGGCCAGCGAGGGGGAGGATTAACGGGAGCGGGGAGCCGGCGGCACCGCGGGGCTGCCAGCGGGGCTTCCTCCCCGGCAGCACACCCCGCGTCCCGCCGAGGGGCTGCCGGCCCGCTGGGGACTCGCGGCCGCCAAAGGAAGCCAGAGGTTGGGACGGCCAGAAGTCGCTGCAAAGGCCACAGGAGAACTGCAGCTGCTTTCTGCGCTCGCTGGGGTCTGAGACCTCCGACACTGCAGTGCCGTGGCTGCTCCTGCCGTGTCCCGGTGCAGCGGGGAGGACGCGTCACCCTTGTCCCAGCACGTTCGCAGCAGCACCCGGACTCCTCTCCGAGATCACCCGCAATGGCAAACTACGGCTTAATCCCACTTCAGCAGCGCATCCCTCCCCCTCCGCGCACGGTGCATCCCGGCGGATTCAGGGTTAAAGCACAAATCCCCAGCGCTGCCCTGATGTGACCCACTTAGACCATCTGGCAGGGAGGGAGGGATGCAGGAGCCTCCTTCCCCCAGCGCTGCCGGCGCTCACTCGCATCACCGGCTGCTCCAGGAGCTGACACCAGCACCCACAGGCTCCAGCCCCGGAGTGCCCAAAAGAGGATTTTGGCTGAGTTTCTGGGGACAGGGCAGAGACAGGGCAGTTCATGCCAACAGTAGTGCGGCTGGCAGCGTGGCAGCAGAGCACTAAACCACCTCCAGAATCATCCCGCGAGTCCCCCACTCCCACCAGCTCCAGTTCCCTGGGATACGCTGGAACATCTCCTGCCGGGATGCCCCCAGGTCCCGGCACCGGTGCTGATGGAATTCTTAGCAGTGCTGGGAGAAGTCAGGCTTCAAGTGGGACAGGGCTCCCAGCCCCGCGCTGTGGCCGCTGTGGCCGAGGTCACAGCCAGGGAAGAGATGCAGACAAAAGGCAGGAAAGTGGATCCAGGTCTGGGGCTGGGGCCAGAGCGTGGTGTTCATCCTCAAAGGCTGGGCAGAGGCCGGTGGCACCTTAACACAGCAGATTTTAAAAGCATTTTCAGTTCACCAGAGCCAAAGCCCCATGCTCATGGTCCACTGAGAGAGACTGAGGGCACCCCGCTTTGGCAGAGGGGCTCAGGGCAGGGTAGGTGGTCCCTGTCCCTGATCCCATCCCTCCTCAGCACACTGGGCACAAAACCTCCTCAAATCCCACACTGGGATTTTGCATATGCTGCAGCAATTCCCCTGCAAAGGCAAGCTCCAGGTCAGCCCCAGCCTGCCCCAGCCTTTCCCAGCCTCCCCTCACCACACAGTCCCTCACCCTCAGCTGCACAGCAAAGCCCCACCAGGCCGTGTGTGGGCAAAGGTTAATTGGAAAAGCCCCTTTCCCCATCACCTCGGTTTTTCCTTTCACTCTGCAAACTGGTCAATAATCCATTTACTTTGGGACAGCTCTGCTCTGGGCACAAAGCTGTCTGGGGGGCTGGATTTCATCCCCCCCCTCCTCCCAATCCCTGCAGGAGGGAAGGTTTTAATGTACTCTTTTGTTCCAGCATAAACCATGGGTTTAGCAGAGCTTTAACCCTCTCAACCTCCAAGACAGCTTGATGGGAATTTAGATGGAAGAGGCTTTACCTGCAGAAGCAGCAGGAAGGTATTGGCGAGGGATGGGGCAAGGGGAAAAAGCATCACTTTCTGTGCAGGTAACCCCATCGCCGCCCCACAAGGATGCAGGACTGGGCTCTCAGCCATTCTCAGGGCACCCTGCAGGGGTGCTTTGGGCTATGGACACTGGAGGGGTCCCTGGCAGGACCCCCATGCCACAGCTGAGCCACTTGACACTGCATGAGGGCACAGGCCCAGCCAGAAGACTGATGGGGAGATGGCCAGTGCTGGCCTAGAAACCATGGCAGCGTCTCCACTGCTGTGGGAAGCATGGGGCTGGATCCAGGGCAGGGTGTTTGCAGAGGACCAGCTGTCAAGTGTGGGAGAAAACAGGAATCCAGATGGTCATCTTAATATTTCATTTGGCTAACTGGTCTCCCCATCTCCTCTCTGGCACCACAGTCATTTGCTCTTAAATTAGCCGGGAGTATCGTCAGGGAAGAGAGGCTGATCCAAGCAGTGGCGCAGCAAAACCTTCCGGAAAAACAAGCCCAGAGCGGAGCCAGGCACGGAGACCACTACAAGAGGAGCTGCTGCAAGCCTGGAGTCTGTTCTCTCCACGGATGGCGAGCAGGAGCCTGGCTCTGGCTATTGCTGGACTGTGAGCCTAGGGCTAGCTTGGGGACATCACTGTGCAGCTCACTGGGGACCCGCTGCAAAGCCCTTGGGGGTGTGAGATCTGGCATCTCAGAGGTGTGATCCTGCCCAGACGGCAGCCTCGGGCTCCTGGCAGAGCCCTGTGGGATGCGAGCCGAGCCGGCAGCACCGATGGGAAGAGCTGGGAACCACAGCACCTCTGTCCCCACAGCCTTTGGTGGCAGCCCCTGGAGCGCAGAGCCCCTCCGTGCTTGGGACAGGGTGAGCACGGCGAGTGCCCCGCGGACCCGGGGTGAGCCCCGCCGGGCTGGCCCCGCTCTGTGCAGCTGCCACACCGCAGGGAACGTCCCCGGGCCGGCCGGCGCACGCCGCCAGGGGACAAAAGGAGCCAGGCTCCAGGGAGCCGGCAGCGGCACGGCCGGAGCACAGCCCGGCGTGGGCAGCTGGATCTGCTGGTGCCCACCACAAACCATGGCAAAGCCAAGCTGAGGGGGCCGCTTTGCTGTGTGCCAGGAGCTCCTGCACTGTTTCACTCCCACCGGAGCAGTTTCTACCAACAGCACGGGGAGGTGCACACATTTGGGAACTTTTTAATGGCTCTGCAAACACCCTGAGCCGCGGTGCTCAGCCTCACCAGGATGTCTGCACAATCCAAACTGCTAGCTAGATAGAGCCAGGCATCATTCCAGGCACCCAGGCTGGCTGTATTTCCCCCAAAACCTGAATGTGACGCTTTATTACACCTCCAGCTGCAAGATATTGAAGCAGCATGGCTCATTCAGGAATGAGTGTGTGTGTGTAAGCCAGCCCTCAGCCCTTCAGGTGCCGACCATACCCGATGCAGGGATGGAGAAAAACACGGCGGTTCCTCTCCACCACCAAGGCTGAAGCCCTGCAAACACTGCCTGTGGAAACAAGAGTTGCTCTTCTCAACTAGAGGCCGAAGCCATGCCTTTCCCATTTTCCTACAGAGATTAATGGAAATCAGAGACTGGAAAAATTCACACTCAGCAGCTGGGCTGAAGAGGCAGAAGGGACCCCCATCCCCACTGCTGCTGTGGCTCACAGCCTCCAGTGACATGGGAAGCATCTGAAACGGCTCATTCCAAAGGATCTCTCTCCTCCCTAGGACAGGCTGAGCCCCCAACACCCAGCCTCCTGCAGACTGAGCCCCTGTCCTCTACAGCCCCATCACCTCCACGAACTTTGGCTGGTTCCAAACACCAGCTGGGCAGAAGCCGGCAGAGGAAAAACAGAGCAAAGAGAGAGCAGAGCCAGCAAAAGAGTCCTTTGTTTATAAAAGCAGCACAAATAGGATATTTGTGGATATATTATTAGCACAAATAGGATATCAGGATATATCATTAACAAATACTGAGACAATGAGCAAAAGAAAGCTGGTCTAAATTAGAGTGTGCAAGGCTGTGAGGAAGCCACAGGGACCTCTGCCTGTGTGCCAGCCTGCAGAGAGGCTCAAGGGGTACCTGCAGCCCCCTCGCCTCCTTTCATCGGCTTCTCTGTTGCTCAGCCTCTGGCAAACACGGGGGCATCGACTTTCCTGGAGCAGGAGGATGGGACAGGTACTGGGTGAGCAAAGTCAAGGCTGCTTGGCTGTGGGACGTGGGGGACACCACCCCCAGAGCTGTCCCTGTGCACGGCAGTGACAGCCAGGACAGGACACCAGCCTCCCCTCGGTGACAAGGCAGGCTCCAGCCCCAGGGAGCTGTTCCCTCCCCAGGCTTCACCTTCCAAGGGTCCGAGGGGAAGGGCTGACACAGAGACGAGGCCACCAGCAGGGCACACACCCAGGGCTGCACAGCAGGGATGGAGCTGGTCACACTTTCCAGCTGATGCCCCTCGCCACTGCCTCCTCTCCGTCGCCCAGCTAGAGCTTTGCAAACCCTCACCCTGCTCTCCTTGGGGCTCAGCCAGCTCCCAGGCTCCAAGCACCACCGAGCCAAAGTTTCCCAAACCTGCTCTGCTCTGGAACACAGCACCTGCCCAGGGAGGGGGCTCAGCCAGCCAGCATCCCCCAGCCTCAGCCATGGGGAGGATGCCCCGGCTCCTCCAGCCACGAACTGCTGGTGGTGGGGGCACACATTCAGGACTCTCTTTACGGTGGGAAGGGGACTAGAGGTAGAGAAGGACGTGGAGTCTCCCAGACCCCCCCTCCCCCGCCCCGGTAGCCCTTACCTGGGCAGCGGCTTGCGGGCGGTGATACTGGCCACGATGATGCTCTCGGGTCGCGGCGTGGCCACGGCTTTGAAGGTGCCTCTCCAGAACTTCTCGAAGAGCTGCTTCTCGCCCTGCTGCACGCCGGCCATGGCCCCGNCAGGGGCCGGACCCGCCGCCGTCCCCTCCCCGGCACCGCCCCCGCCGCAGCTGCGCCCGGAGCGGCGGAGCCGAGCGCGGGGAGGGGGCGGCTCCGGGGGACCCGCCACCCCGCTCGGGTCGTGTCCGCTCCCCCCACCAGGTGGCTCTCGGGGGGGCTACCAGCCCCTCGCAGCCCCCAGGACCGTCCGTGCGCCATCCCCATCATTTCCTTCCCCAGCCGAGAGGCCACTTCCAGCTCGTGCGGGATCGGGGGCACCGCTGCCCTTTGCGGGGCACAGACCCTCCGGGGCAGAGCGAGTCCGCGTCCCCCCCTGGAGGCTGCCAGTAGCCTTCGTGTTTGCCCAGTCCCAACCAGACACAAGTAAAGAAAGGGAGAGCCTGGAGCCACAGCTGAGGGAGAAAGCAGCAGGAGGCCGTAAAGACTACTCTAACTCGTCCACACCGAGACCCATATGGGACAGAGAATTCGAAATACAACCCTTTCCCCCCCCTCTCCACCTCCCTTCCCATTTAACTGGGATGGAGCATGCAGTTCCTCGGCTCCAGTGCAGTGGCAGGCTGGGAATCCCACAGGGGGGTCCCAACCAGCACAGAAAACAATTCCTCACCTTCCAGGCAGGATAATTTGACCCACCAGGACCGGACGCGTGGGGAGGGAAGAGCAGCTGGGGCGGCGCAAGTGCAGCGCTGCGATTTCCCTCAGCCTCTGCGCTGAGTACAATAAAAACGTCTTTAGGAGAAAACGCTTCTTCTACCACATGCTTTGAAGCGCAAGTAAAAGCTGGTGACCTTGGATGAATGAGACTCTCTCTATTGTGCCTCAGAAACCCGCACGATACGCTTATGTAAGCGGCGGGGGGATAATGGAGCCAGGAACAATAGGCGGTGGGAGCCGGAGAAGAAGGAAAATCATGGGGAAACTTAATCGCTTCTTTGCGACAAACACAACACATTAGCAGAAGGCTCGTTCTGGGGGCGTTGTTTGCCAGCTCCTCCTTCCCTGCCCCGCTTTGCTTCCTGCCCTCTCTGTGCCGCCGGTGGCCGGGCTCAGGAGCGCTGTCCCCGCTCCCAGAGCCGCAGCCGCGGTGGCACACGCGGGCTGGGCTTTGTGCCGCCGGTGGCCGGGCTCAGGAGCGCTGTCCCCGCTCCCGGAGCCGCAGCCGCGGTGGCACACGCGGGCTGGGCTTTGTGCCGCGGGCGGCCGGAGATGGATGCTGGGGAAGCGGCAGCAGCGAGAGCGGGCACGGATCCAGCAGGGCTTATAGAAACACTGTCAGCTCTGCCAAACAATGCCCAAAAACCCGACAGGGAAGGATAGCGCTCGTGCACGGCGCGGAGATGCCCGCTGGGAGGCTGCTGCCCCCGGGAAACCGCCCAAGGGCGATGCCTGCGAAAGGCCGGCTCCGAGCTGCGGCTCTGCTCTAGCCCAGGGCCGTGGGCAGTGTCAGAGCGGGCATCCTCCAGGGATAGTCACAGACAGGAAAGGGCAGGAGGAGCAGGAGAAAGGGTTTGAGAGGGCTGGAGGCGCCGCGCTGTGAAAGCAGGGCTGGGGAGGGCACACACAGCAGCCCCAGGACAGTCACCAGTGGCCCAGCGCTCTTCTCCTGTGGCTGGGCAGGGACAGAGACTCCCCACCCGAGCAAATGCAAGCTTGGTTTCCTCTGGCCCTTGCAGTTATTTCCACAGAACGCAGGCTGTTCATTAGGAACCTATTTCCCCTTCAGAGCACATTAAACTCAATAAACAGAGCTCAGGTGTCAGTACACACACTCCCCAGTCTTGCTCTGATTTGTTGGGGAATGACCCAAACGTGGGGTGAGGGTCAGGGAGGAGCCTCACCGGCACTGTCAGCCCCAAGCCCCCTCTGGGACGGCATCACCATACCCTGGGCTTTGCAGGATGAGCCCGAGCACCCCCAGCTGCAACACTCCAGGGCATTTCCCCCCCTTGCACCAGCGGTCCCACAATGGCTCTAATCGCCCTGCCATTAAGTCCCAAAGAAAAGGAATAATAAATGTTTGCACTATTAAATTAGCAGCACGGGTGGTGTGTGGGCAGGAGGAAGGCTGCCATCATGACAAGAGCCCTCTCTCCTGGCGCACCTTGTGGAGACATCAGTGAGCCAATTAAGCAATTGGCTCGGTTAACGGAGGCTCCCAGGAATAGACTTGCCTGCTCCAGAGTAACTGCGCAGTGATAAATTGTCTCATAAATAAACAGCCTGAGAAAGCATTACAAGATAGCCAGGAAAAGCACTATATCATAAGCAGGAAGGATGCTGTGTGCTTCTGGTGTGTCTATTAACCTGTGGCACTGCCAACACTTCTCTGAACTGGGGCTGGTGTCCCTGTGGGGGCTGTGGGACTGGTCCCATGGGGGTGGACGTGGCCACAGCATCCCTGGAGCCTCCACAGGTGCTGCCTGCCCTGTGGGACCACTGTTTGCCAGCAGCACAGAGCCTCAGTTACTCACCCATGGGAGTGCCATAAATGCCAGTCCGGGTTATTTACAGCTGCAGCAGTAACGTGGGGCTCTGCCAGGTTCAAATGTTTGCTATAAACTGTAGCAGAGCCAGTGAGGCCTGGGATGGGAACAGGGAAAATGGGATGTAAAGGATAATTGCACTTTTCCTTCTTAATCAGGACTTATTAATAAAAGAAAATATAATAGTATAAAAATACGTAACACAAAATATAAAAACTTAAAGAGCTTAAAGAGCTCTTCTTTCATTATTTGGTAGTTTTTTGATTGACACTTTTAAAGAGCTTCCCCCCTGTGCATGGGGGGCTGCAGACCGGGCTCTCCCTGAGGCTACTGGCCCCCAGCCGTGCTTGCCACACCTGGCTCTGCAACCCTACAACCCCCTGTACCCCACAATTAAACACCCAGAACCCTCCTGACCTCCCAAACCTCCCCTCAGCATCCAAACCCCCTGGGAAACGTGAGAGGGACCCAGCTGGCTCAGAGACAGAACTCCAGCCATGCCTTCTGCTTTTCCCTCTTCCACATTTAAAGGGCCCCGGGCCCTCATCCCCTCCCACACACAGGCTGGGACTCGGAGGCTGTGGAGAGAAGAGAGGGGTCCCTGCTCTGGGGAACACCCCCTGTGAGCACTGGGCTGCTGTTGAGGACAAGCCCAAGGGAAGCAGGGATCAGCAGAAGAAGCTGTGTGTGTGCAGGAGGTACCCCAAGGGAGGGAAAGGAGAAAATGTGTTTAGCTAGGATTAAGTTTTAATCTGCTCCCCCTAGTAGGGAGAAGAAAGCTGGGCTTGTCCTGGAGCTGCACAAATATTTTTCTATAAATGTTGAGCGATGTTTTGGTTTGGGTTTTTTTTGGTTTTTGTTTTTTTTTCTTATTTGGCTTGTACCTAGTGGGAAGAGCCAGAGCCTGGTTTTGCTCAATCCACCCCATTCCCACCTCCACGTGCCACTGGCACCACTCCACCCATTCCCCAGCCAAACAGGTTTACTGCAGGGCAGAAAGTCAGCAATTATCTCTGCGAGTATTCATTATCATCAAGAGTCAATAAACAAAGGCTGTGAGTGCCCTCTGCTCGTGGCACTCCACAAGCACCTGCCAATTATTCCCTCTGCTCAGCCAGCCCTGCCTGGCAGGAGGGGTCCTGCAAGGCACTGCCTGCTCTGGCCAGGCAGGGGGAGGAGGAAAAAGAGGAGGAGGAGGAGGAGGGGTGATGCTCTGCTTTGGAAGATGTGAGAGATGTGGATTGTGAAAAACGCCAGTCNAAAACTGTATTTACCACACTTCTTAAAAGAAAATAATACTGCACTACTTAAAAGAGATTAATACAGCATAACTTTCCAACATAACACATACAGTATTCATTTTAATATTTGCAAAAAGCCAATCATAAAATACACATTTTTCACATGGATGGACACTGAACTGGTCTGGCCACGGACCTGCCCAGAGGATGCTCAGTGGGGCTGGATCCAAGCTGCTTTTCCCAAGAAAGGAGTGAGTGGGGAGTGGCCTGCAGGGTGAAGCAGCAGCAACAGCCATGAGACAATGGATACTGTGTGCCAAGCTGGGAAAAACCCCTCAGATGGTGGTGGGATGCTGCTGCTAGAGCACCTTTAGCCTGGGAAATGCATTTTGCAGAATCAAACTGCTGCAAGAGGGAATTCACCACCTTTCTAGGGGCAAATACCTGGTTTATGGCCTTTTCCCCTGCAAGGCTCCTGGCTGACCCCTCAGCCCTGGGCAGGGCCCAGCACCCACTGCCTGTCCCCATATCCAGGTGCATCCAAGGTCAAGGCACTCCCCAAAGGACTCTTTTTTCCTGATTTTTTTTTTTTTAAGCCATTTCCACTGGCAGGAAAGCCAGGAGTGCCCACAGCCCTGGGCCAGCTGCGAGGCTGTGCTGGCCCCTTGGGCACAGGATGGTGGCAGCGACCACCCTGTCCCCTCCCTCCATCAGCCTGCCCAGGTTTCTCCAGGCAGTAAATCAGGGCAGTGGGAAGTGGAGCTGCAGCTTTCCCTGGAGAGCACCAAGGCTGTGGGCACTGGGGGCATCCATCAGTGCCCAGCTCGGGAGCTTCAGGATGCTGGACCTGGTGTCAGGGGCTGATATTGGGGGGCAGGACCTGTGCTCCCCTTGCTTGGGTGGATGAAAGATGGGGACTGTGCCTGTGCAGGGAAGAGGGAAAGCTGTGGGGTTTGAGTGTGGAAAACCATGATGGGAGTGGGACCAGCACAGGCTGGGACAGCCCCAGCCAGCCCCTGGATCTCAGGATGCCTCTCCATCATCTCCAGACCAACACTGGTGTGGGTCTCCACAACCTTGGTCAGAGAGTGAGAAAACTACGTTTCTCAGGGTTGGCTTAAGGCTCTAAGCAGTCCTAGCCAAAATAATGATAACTTGTTATTATAACAATCTGCACATGCTGGTTTTTCCTTCTTTCAGTTTTTTTCTTTTCTAAGGTAGTTTACTAAAAGGTGTTGAGCTGGCCAGCCCAACCAGGTAGAATGTGTTGATTAGTTAACCACTCTGATCCAGCTGGACAGCAGTAGTGTATAAAAGGAGAAAAGTTTATAATAAAGTAGATTTCACTGAAAACCCAGCCTTGGAGTCTGTGTCGTTCTCTTATGGTTATAGCAACACACTGGATGCCTCTCCATCATCTCCAGATGGACACTGGATGCCTCTCCATCATCTCCAGGTGGACATTAGGGACCTGCCAAGCCTGTGTCCCCCTCCCAGGACCAGGTGTGTCCCACCCCGGCGTTCTGTGCTGGCCTCCGTGGAAGCAGCCGGCCTCTCTGTGGGCAGGAGGGGGCTCTGCAGCTCACCTGCCCCCGCGTCTGCTCCAACAAAAGCCTTTTTCCCTCCCTGCTTACCCACCGAAGCCGCCCGCACGGATATTTGTGCAGCACACAAAAAAAGGCGCAGGGACACACAGCGTTCCCAGCAAAGGCACTCGCAGCCGCCGGGAAGAGCGGGATGAAAGAGCAGGGGCAGAGGGAGGCAGGGAAGCCAGGCCACGTCCTTTCCTTCCCTTTGGCTCTAAAAAAGCTCCAGACTGGAAAGGGGGAAGGAGGGTTGGAGCTGAAAATATGATTTTTCCCCTCTGAGCGGCAGCGGCCGTGGAGGCGAGCCGACCCCGGGGACCTTGCGGGGAAGCTGCGCAGCCGAGTGCCACCGCCGAAAGGTCAGACGCAGCTGGCAGGGGGGACAGAGGGGACAGAGCCCGCAGCCACGTGTGTCCGAGCAGAAGAGACGGGGCCCGGCTTTCCAGAGCTCCTCGCTGGGCTGCGGGGGCACAGGCAGCCCCCGAGCGCGGGCAGAAGGTTCCAGAGCCCCGAGGATGTGCCCGGGCTGGGGAGAGCAGGGCTGCTCGCCTCTCTCTGCCCTCCACGGAGGTAATTAGCAGCCTCCAACCGCACGGACAGCACCGCTGGATGCTGCAGTAATTACTGGCAGCTCGGCGCTGGCTGGAGGAGGGAGTTTGGGGATGCTCAGCTCAAGTTCGGGCTGCGGAGCGGGAAGGCACCGGGCTTTGCCTCCAGCTCGGGACAGGTGAAGGGTCAGACTCAGTCTGTGCATCCTCCTCCAAGCCTGCGCTGAGATGTTTCCATTCCTGGCTCACCCAGTTCCCAGCGACAGCCCAGCTCCTGCTTCCCTTCCTCCAGCACCTCCTGCACTGAACCCTGGAGCCGAGACAGGGGCAGGAGAAGGTCTGAATTCCCCAAACTGCTCGAGCTCACCCTTCCTTGGCCAGCCCTTGCACAAAACTCCATCTCCCTGGGGCAGCTGAGATCCAGATAAAGTGGGAGAGAGACAAGGGACAGTCCCCACCCTTTCACTTTAGATTCAGATCTCAAAACTCATTTGAGGAGCCCCCAGGAAGACGCTGCCCAAGACCAAAGGTATTTAACCAAACCTGCCTGGGAAACGCTGATGGGACAAGTGGTTTGACCCCATGCAATCACCTCCCGATGAGTTTTTTCCCTGGATTTTCTCCCCTCTGGATTATCGTGCTGGGGCAGTAGGAGCAGTGGACAGAGGAGCCTCCTCAGCCCCTGCCACGCAGGGCTGCCCACACCACGGGGGGATGGAGCAGGAGGAGCAAAGAGCTGCGTTTTGGCTTTTATAGACTATTACTGATAATGGAGAAGAACAAAAACGCTTTAAAATAAAGCACTCGAGGGCGTCAGCCTAAGCGTTAAATAGGCTTCTGCTAAAATGCTGCTTCCACTGAAAAAGCTCCATGATTTGGATTGGAGGCATTACCCTGCCTGCGAGAAAGCTGGAGCTCTGATAAAGCCGGGGGACCGGCAGCCCCAGCCCGGGAAAGGGGCTCTGTGCTTTCCTGCCGTGTGGGATTGCTGCCACCGGGCACTCGGGGTGCTCCTTGCTCAGCTCACTCCCACCCATGCCTCAGGAGAGCACCCACTCCCCGAAATTTTAGCTTTCCCAGCCGTGTGGGGAGCGGCGCTGCCCCTGCACAACAGGCAGAGCATTTTGCGGTGTTAATGGGCAGCACAACTGCTAATGTGTAAACTTTTACTGCTCTGGAGGGTAAACAGAGAGTTTGGGGAGCAGACACTTCCCATTAAGATGCACTAATGAAACGTGAAAATGTTTTAGTGTGCTGTAATTTTATATATTTTTGAGAGCAGCTGCAGTGCTGTTCCATTTGTGGCTAATTTAAGCACAATTAAAGCAGGCTAAATTACAGCCAAGCACGCCACAGGAACTGATGTGACAAGGGACGTGTCCAGGGGCCCCAAATCTCGCTGACCTTGCTGTCACCGTTCGGGCTGCTTTGCAAGCTGGGTCAAGAACTGACAGCTCCTGGAGCTCGCCCAAAGGTCACAGCAGATCCCTGAGGACAACGGGATCTTCCAGCCAGGGTGGGGCGAGTGCCCCACGGGCTCCAGAGCTGTCGGGGGTATCTGGGTGTGCCTGGATCTTGGAAAGGTTCTCTTCCCTGTTGTTGGGAGCTTGGGTGAGCCCAGGGCTGTAGCAAACCCTTCCTGCTTGGCCAGAGACGCCCTTGCAGCAGCCCTGATGTCCTTCCTGGGACGTCTCCTCAGCCCCAATTACCTGGTGAATGCTGGGGCTGCGTCCCACAGCTCACCCCAGCTGCCTCCTGGGGGGGCTGATTCATCTCAGAAAAAAAAAAAATCAACCCTAGTTTTTTCTGGAGAATTTAGGAACTGGTGGGATTTTGTTCTTCCTTTTGGGTAAAGGGAGGACTAGAATACCTGGAGCTGTGTCGTGCCTGCTGGTATCACCTCCTCAGCATCCTGAGCTGGGCTGGTGGCTGCACTGCTGGGTCCTGGCTCCCCTCAGCAGGGATGGAGTCCCACAGCCTCGGTTTAGGGTGCAGAGCCTGTTCTCAGCAGCTCGGGGCTGGTTTTTACTGCTCTGCTTAGCTGAGGGTGGCCCTGCTCCAGCGAGGATTGCTCCGAGGGTTTCAAAAGCACCAGCAGCCAGCTCAGGGCTGTGCAGCCCCCGGCACAGGGGGAACTGTCACCTCTCCCAAGGGCTTTCCAGTTGATTTAGGCCATTGCTGTAAATCCCCCGTGGCCACTGCTTTCCAGCTGAGCCAGGTTAGACCCAATTCAGCTCAGGGACAGCAGGGCTGACATCCTCCCACAGCCTTTAGGGATGTTCCTGGTGCCTAGGGATGCCACATCCCTTCAGATCTGTCCCCCACCTCTGTGCCAGGCAGATGGACACCAGGCTTGGCACAGGAGCAGCAGAGCAGCACGGCAGGGCCTGGCACGGCTAGGATTGTCCTACTCAGCCTTGCTGCAGGACTCACATCCCCTTTCGTCCCCCAGCCTGCATTCCCCAACACCTGGGGCAGAGGGAACAGCACCCACTGCCCCTCGGCCAGCCAGCCAGCCCCCCTTAACACCCACCCGGCTCCTCCTGCGGTCCCCTGGGCTGACAGCAGAGCCCACCTCTGCTCCTGCTGCCTCTTACAAGCCCCGTTAACCAGGTCACGCCTCATCAACTCCAATTAGCGGGCAGGTCGTTTCCCCGAGCCGCCAGCAGCTCCGCCGCCCGCGGCCGGGTGAGCCTCGGCATCCCCCGGTGCTGCGGCCCGGCGCCCGGCAGGCAGGACCCCACGGACCCCCACGGACCCCCACGGACCCGGCACTGGAGGGAGCTGCAGCCGGGCCGAACCTCCCCAGTGCGGCCGCCAGCCTCGCTCTAATTAATCCAATTACAACGCTGCGTTGGCGGCGCCACCGGTGGATTAATTGCGGTTCGCTCCAGGTAGATGGAGGCGGAAACGCTCCAAGAGGCTTCGTGGTTGCTGTTAACTGTGCAGAGCCCAGCCCCGGAGCAGCTGGGGAGGAAGGAGTCCTGCCATCAGCATCATCCTCGGGGGGCCAGCGAGGAGTTGGGTGCCTGCAGAGCCCTCGCACCGCTCCCAGGAACAAATCCTTGCCTGAGACTGAAAAAAAAAAAGATTAGGGGGACGAAGCTGGGACCAGGAGTACCAAGTAAAAGGCTGCTTTCTCTCAGACGTGTATATATATATATGTAATAGAATAAAAAGGAGATTATTGAAAACAACTGATTGCTCAGACTGTCAAAGAGATGAAAGTGTCAGGAGTAAACAGATGCCGGTCACGATTCAGCGCTCATTAAGGCAGGAGAAGGATTCATTTCATATGCATGATTAACTCCTGGCCACTGATGATTTACACAGCAGATGATCAAAGGAGAATTAATTATTGCACAAATCGGGCTGCTGCCAGCCCGGCCCCGGTCGCTGACGGCGCTGCCGGTGGCACAGCCCGTGGTCCCCAAAGCCAGGACAGCCCTGGCCACCGCTGCCCCAGGCCATGCCCGGCCCGGCCGGGAGCTGTTTGTCCCCACAGCTCTGAGCCCATCCACCCCAGTTCAGTGCCCAGCATGCCGAGGATCCTGGCTGCACCACCAGGCACGGCCAGCATCACTGGGGCCGTCCAGCTCACCCACCCTCAGCCCGAGCATCCCCTCCCTGTCAGCCGTAATTAACCCAGGGAAGGTGTCTCTCCACTTGACACCTTTTCTTTCCTTCGTGATTGAGTCTCTCTCCGATACAAATCCACGCTGTAATTAAAGGAAGGAACTCCACTCCCTTCACCTGATTTATTTTTTAATACAGTCCCCTTTTGATCTCGTTTCTCTCTTAATTAAATTACGAGCCGTGAATCAACGCCACTACCAGAGCTGCTGTGCCTCACTCACTTCCCTCCTCCGAGGAGAATCGCCGAGAGTGACAGGCAAGCAGCAGCTCTGCTCACGCTGGGATTTCAGGGGAGCACAGGGGCTGCATCCTGCTGGGCCCACGCAGAGGGAACATGAACCCCCAGGCCCAGGTGTGGAGCAGGGGGCGATGCTGGGGGATGATTTTGCAGCCAGTTTTGTCCCTGGCCGGTGCTGGAGGACACGGGGCAGCAGGAGAGGCATCGTTCTTCTGCTCTCAGGGATGGCAAACCCTGCTGGAAACAGCACCTGGGCCCTGCTGGGATGCTCCATGCTGGGAACTGTGTGCTGTGAGCCCACAAAGGCCCTGCAGCCCCACCGGCTCCGGATCTCAGCGCGCCCTCCAGCATCCTTGGCACGCGTGGCGCCTGTCCCCGCATCCCTCCTGCACCGCGGACCCCCGTGCCCTCCACCTGCACCTCCCCTCCCAGCTCTGAGGCCACCACGAAGGGACAATCGGATGTCAGCCACCTGACCCGGAGAGCCCCCGCCCCCGCGGGGACCCCGCGGTGCGGGAGGGCCGGGGAAGCCGCGTGTCCCCGGGACCGCGGTGGCACCGTCACTCTGTCCGTGCAGTCCGGGTGGTGACAGAGCTTTTAATGACGGATAATGGTGGTCTGCATTTAAATGTTGACTCATGACTGCAGCAACAGCGGGACAGGAGGAATAAATCGGAGAGGGCTCCCGGGAGCCTTATCCCACTGGAAGCGTCCTCCGCGGACACCCCCGAGTGAGGGCAGGGGAGGCGGCAGAGCCACCTCTGCCTCATCCCCTCATTGAGTGCAAATGAGCCTGATGCCAAGTTAATGAACTGCTGATGACTATCGCCTTTATTTTTAAATCTGAATTCCCGCAGGAGTCACCTTCAGCAGAGAAGCAGCCCCTCCCCAGCCGCGGCAGCTGCATTGATTGCCTGGGGCTGATTAGCAATTACACCCGGCACACTTGAGTGCTAAACACCGTCACCCTGGGCTGCCCACGGGGCATGGCAGGCTGGGGGGTCCCGGGAGCCTGCAGGGATGGGACCCTCGGAGCCACAGGCCCCTCCCGGCTGGAGGGGACCGTCCCTCCCATCATTTGCTTCGCGTGTGAGCTGAGCTCGCCACCTTTCCCTCCCCCGGGATAACTCTCTCCTGCTGCTGCCGAGCTGGTACTTGCAGGCATTTATGAATTGTGTCTTTAATACAGCGCTGGAATATTTGCCCCATAAATTCTTAAGATCAGATTTATGGATGAGCTATTACTGACATCACAGACTATTAATAAATCGGTTAAGCCCACAGAGAAGATTGTATTCCCCATTTTACGATGGCACACTGAGCATATAAAAAGGGCCGTGAGGCAGCACAGCAGCTGCGGGTGGCGATGCCTGGCCACCGTGGCAGAGGGGCCATGTGCTGTGTCCCCCGGGCCACCTGCCGTGGCCTGGAAGCCACCAGCCATCCCTGCCACGGGGCTGTGGGATGCGCGGGGCTGAGCGAGCAGCCTGCCAGCTCCTGAGAGCCAGGGATCCCAGCACATCCCCGCTTCCCTGGAGGCAGAGGGGGCGCAGGGGAAGCGCGGTCAGTGTCAGGCACTCAGGAGGGCGGCAGCGACACAGAGGACGCTGCTCGGACCGCGCTGGCTCCCCTGCTCAGGAGAGGAGCTATTTGCAGAGCGAGCGCGCAGCTATTTCTGGGAGAGCCTTCATTGAGAAAAGCCATCTGGAGGGAGGCGGCAGCGGAGCCGGAGCGCCGGGAGCAGCTGGCCCCGCATCTCCGGGCTCCGGTGCGTTCCCAGGGCTCGGATGCGCAGGGAAAATGCGGAGTCTCTCCTCATTCCCAGCCGCATCAACCGGCTGCATATGGGCATGCTTTGCCCCTAATTCAGAGCCAGAGAAACTTGGTGGTTTTATCCTCACTCCCACCCCAGGCAGGGCTGTTCCCAGCCTGGGAAGATGCTCAACCTTCCCACGTGGTGCCTGAAAATACCCTAAGACCTGGAAATATCCTAAGACCAGATCCTGATGCCATCATGGGTGATAGGAAATGTGGGATGGAGGGCTTGAGCCCCACACCAGCTCCTCGAACGGGGGCACCGGTGAGACGCTCTTCCTGAAGGGAAAGGGGCTCTGGAGGGCAGTGGCAGGAGGAAGATCCCACTGCTGGGAAGCCTGGCCAAGGCAGGGGGCTGGGAGCTGGGGGCTGGCAGTGACCCCACTGCAGTGGCCCCACATCCAGCCTGTGCCCCCCGCTGCCACCAAGCACGAGGAGCTCCCCACGAGAGTCAGGACATCGCCCCAGGGGCACAGGGGGAGATAAACAAACAAAAATGCAATATTTTCTTCCGCCACCAAGTTTCCATCAGTGCTGGCTGGCTGGATTTGATTAAATCTCTCATTTATTACATTTTGCAATATAGTTTCACTGCCAGATTAAACGCACATAAAACCCACAGGAAGGGTCCCGGCACACCCAGTCCCCAGAGCCAGCACAGCCCTGCAGGTGGGCTGGGGGCACACTGGGACCCAGGCTGCTGGCCCTCAGCAGCTTTCCTGCAGCTGGGCGTGCAGCCCTGTGTGGATGGATTCCCTGGGGGATCCATGCAGCTGAGAAAGGGCCAGTGCAGCACTGCAGATGCTCCTGGGCTCACCAAGACACGTCACCTGCTGAAGGGACACCCACGGGCCACAGCCACCCTGGGGGGCTACCACAGCTTGGTCGGAGAGTGAGAAAAAAAAAGTTTTCCCGGGATCGGCTTGTGAGACTCTGAACGTCCTAGCCCAAATAATGATGGCCTTTAGTCTAAACAACCTGCAGGTGCTGTTTCTTCTTACTTTCTATCTTCTTGTCCTAAGACTTTGAGCTGGCCAGCCAACCAAGTAGAATGTATTGATTAGTTGACCAATCCGATCCATCTGGTTCGGAACTGTGTATAAAAGAAGAACTTGTAGTAAAGTAGACTTTCTGCAAACCCAGCCTTTGGAGTCAGTGTCTTTTGTTAGGATAACAGTAACAACCCTGCCCTGTCACTGAGCTGCACTGTCCCCAGGGTCAGTCACTCCCTGGGCCAGCAGATCTCCGTGGGTGCGAGGGTGATGCAATCCCATCCCTGATGCAGCCCTGGCAGCTGCTGAGGAGGAGCTCCTGCAGTCCAGAACCTTCTCCACGGGGCAGTTTCAGCGTGCAGGCTCTGAGCTCTCCCTGCTGCAGTTCGCAGTGCCCTCCAGCACTGCAGCTGGGGCTGTGCAGCCTCTCCGCGACACGGCCCCGCTGCCGGGCACCGGAAAAGCCTCTGTGCGGAGGAAGTGAATAACAAAGTGAATTGCACTCGAATGCAGCTTCTGCAGAGATAAAGCAGTGGCAGGGGAGCGGTGCAGCGGGAGGGAGGAGTTTAACCTCCCCTCCCCACAACCCCAGGCAGTGATGGATGATGACATTATCACAAAACCAGGTCAGATTAAGACCAAAACAAGCTGAGATCCAGCAGGCTTCCTGCTGGGGTCCTCACCGGCGGGGCTGGCTGTCGGAAGGCTGACAGCAGATGTCAAGTGATTGATTCCTGAGCAGGCTGCCTTTCCTTCCCAGCCCCGGGACTGGAAGCTGGGAGGGCTGGAGCTGCCTCCTGACACCGCTGGGGTTCTGGTGGGTCTCACCCTGAGCCAGCTGCCTCCAGGATGGGGGTGTTTGTTTGCTTGGTGATGGACAGAGTTTGGGAAAACTGCATTCTAAAAGCTCTGTGGCCTCGTCTGGAGGCTGTGGGGTTTTCACCCCCAGCCTTTGCCAGATCAATGCAGCAGCAGATCAACCCACCACGGAGCTGCCCTCGATCCTGACAAGCACGGAGAAAGGAAAAATGTGTTCTGAAAGGAAAAATGTGTTTTAAAAGGATGCAGGCTTGCAAGGGTTTGCAGGTTTGCACACTCACTGTGTGCCCCATGGGCAGGAATGAGAACAGAGAAGGAGCATCTTCCACAGGCTGCAGCTCCGAGGGGAACACAGTTTTTCTCCAGTTTTCAGCTTGAGTTTTCAGGGAGCAGCATCGGCAAAATATCCCTGAATTGGGAAGCAGCAGCCATCAGGACCTCAGTGCCACAGCTCCGTCATCAGCAGCGATTAATGACACGTCTGAGCTGTCCTTCAGCACCAGGAGACAGCAGGGAAAATGCCTGTGGGAGAAGAAATGGGCTGTGCTGGTAACTCCACACCTCACCCAGAGGCTCCTGTCGGTGCCTGACTGTTGGGACAGGGAGTGTCCCCTCTCCAGGCAGTGTCACCCTGGCTGCCATCCCTCCCCAAGCGCCTTTGTGCTCCTGATTGCCCAGGGCATTTGTCTTTGCAGGGCCCCTGCAGGTGCTGGCAGGAGGGAGCCAGGAGCCGTTCTGATCTGTCAGGACAGAGCAACTTAACGTCGTTCAGAGCTGGGATCTCCCCTCCAAATCCCTCCTTCTCTGACAAGAGCAAAAACCACCCACTCAAGTCTTCAAACAGCAGTTCAAAGCCTTTACATCGCTCTCAAGATTAATTAGCAGCTAAATAATAATCCAGGCTAAGTCTTACCAAGGCATAAGAACCACGACATGGTCAGCCAGTGATGTGCAGGATCCAAGGCAGGAGAAAGTTTCATGTTGCTGGTTAAATCCAACATCTCCCAGGAACGTGCAGCCTCTTCCCATAACAAACAGCTGTGTCAAGAGGCAGTCCTCACCAGAGGAACATTGCAAAGCAAACTCACCTGGGGCAGAGGGGCTGTTTGCTTCTCCTGTGTTAACCTCGGGCAGGGCAGCAGCAGAGCTCTGGTCACTGAGGGCCAACCCAAATCCCCACCAGGCTGGAGAACAGGTTCTGGTGGGTCAGAGCTGCAGGGTCAGGCAGGTCCTGGGGCAGGAGGGGATGGACATTAAACAGAGGGACACTGTGTCACACCTGGGACATCCTCACACACAAGCACGAGGAGCAAGGACTGCCATTCCCTCCTGCTGATGTGGCACTGAGCCCAGGCACGCTGCCACGGCTCAGAACCATGCCTCTCCTGCTCTGGGTTCCCCCTGATGCTCACATCCCACTCCAGAGGCCACCACAGCCCAAACCAGAAGGGGAAACCCAATCCCCACCAGCCTGGGAGTGCCATTCCTTTCCTACCAAGCCCCCTTTTCCCAGGCACCTCTGAACTCCAGGAAGAAATTCCATCCATCTGTCTGTCTGTCTGTCTGTTTGTCTATCTATCTATCTATCTAGATAAATAAATACCACTTGGCAGCAAGCTGGCTGCAGCAGAACATTTATTTCATAGAATGCATCATTTATTTTCAATTATCGTGGTGCTTTCCCCCCTCCCTGTGCATCTCGCTGGTGCAAAGTTTGCAGAGTTACAGGAGAGCCTCGCAGGAGCAGCGGCCCCACAGAAAGGACAGACGGGATGGGGACAGCAGTGGCACCTGTCCCGCGGGCCGGGAGGAGGCTGGCAGCAGGGGAGGAGGGACACCTCGGGGCCGGGGTCAGGCAAGGAGAGCTGTCCCGGCTGCCAGCTCACCTCCGGATTAACGCGGGAGGAGGCGGCAGCAGCGAGCAGAGCAGAGGAGTGACAGGGACACGGCGGGGGAGGGCACAAAGAGGGATGAGAGCAGTGCCGGGGGCGCCTCCAGTGTCACCCTCGAGCCCCAGCCTTCTCTCCTTCCCCCTCTCCTGCAGGGACCTCTCTCGGTGCCTGGGTGAGGCAGAGCTCGGGGCGGCAGCCGAGGCGAGCTTTGGCTGCCAGGAGACAGCCAGCCCTGGCCTCTGGGACACAGAGGGGACACAGCTGGGGATGGAGCTGGTGGCTGGAAAACCCCAGACCTGCAGGGGCCACCCCGAGGCGTTTGCGTGACACCCTGTGCCACATCCCCAGCCCACAGGAGATGCTGAGCTGCGAGCCAGGCACAGAACTCAGTGTCCTCACCCCACACCTGCACACCAAGCAGCTTTTTTATTCCCAGGTGAGCCTCAGCCAAAGCCATTTGAAGATCTCCCACACGTCATGAAGGATTTTCTAATGGGGCTCAGCAGACTCTAAGATTTATATCAAAAAGGCCCAATTTATTGAATTAATGCTGCAGAGCAAAGCCATGGCTGCTTAACAACTGGAGTATCAGTATTTTACAGCAACATAACTAATAAGGCCATTAATACAAAGTGGGCTCACTCCTGACATTTATATCACTGTAAATCTCACTCTCAGCACCAGAATTATTTATGCCATCCCAGGCACTCGAGAAGCACTGTCATCCTTTATCAGGCTGAAAGGTTTGAGCCAAGAAACAACGAATATAAACACAATAATATAAAAAAGGAGCTCAGGCAGAGCTGGGACGGGTCCCTGATGCAGAGGTGGGGCTGTCCCTTGCTTCCCTGCAGGGTGGGACCCGGGGGCAGCTGTAACCCAGCCGGCTCTCGTGGCACTGAAGCCATCCAGAATCCAGGCTGCAGCTCCCCACGTGCACCAGGTGTGCCCTGAGCACAGAGAACTCAGGTGATTGTCACAGAATCATGGAATGGGCTGGAAAGGACCTTAAGGATCATCTAATCCCAGCCCAGCACGGGACTGCTTTTGCTTCAGGCCCCGGGTGGAGAACACAGACCCAATCCCACTGCCACCAATTTTAAGCTGTGGATGCAGCCAGGAAGACTGAAAGCTACACAGGGTGAGGAAGATCTAAATCTCCCGCCCTCCAAAAAAAAAACAAACCCAAAACCAAAACATCCCCAGCACTAACCAAGCACCGGGAAACTGCAAACAGAAAGGAGATGAGGGCAGGGGGTGGCAGAGCTGAGGAGCCCGGCAGAGCTCACCGAGTGCTAATTATTCCCGGCATTATCTGCGCAGGCAGATAAGGTTTTCATTAATAAACTTGACGGAGGTGGGGGAGGCAGAGAGAGAGCAGCAGCCGCCGCTGAGAGCCAGGCGAGAGCTGTGCCTGAGCCACCAGCCCAGCGGAATGCAGCCAGGACAGCAGCAATTAGGGACCCGGCTGGCAGCGGGGGGACATGGGGACAGTAATTAGCTGACGAGCCTGTTCCTGCTCGGCATTGCTGTCTCCTAATTCACAGCTGCCTGGAAATGAAATCGTTAGCGATCTTCCCTAGGCAGGGCCTTGTTAAACCCGCGGTCGGGAGAGATAAACCCGGCCGGTGTGGGAGAAGCATCCCCCCCTGACAGCCGGGCACCTCTCTGCCCTTCGCACACCCAGAGCCCTTCCCCTGTGGCACACCTCCGGGGGAATGAATGCCTGGGAAATAGATCGCTCTGACCCTGCGCAGGCGAGATCAATCTCCCAGGGACTGGGTGTCCAGGAGGGTCAGAGCTGTGACAGCAAGCGAGACGTCAGGATGGGAGGTCAGCCCAGCCCAGCAAATCATGTTTTAAATTCAGGTTACATCGTGCAAGACTGAAAAAGGGGAGAAAAAAATCCCATCCCTAACTTCCTAGGATCTACTTTGTCATCTCTTATCTCCCAGCTTTTCTGTAAGCCAAATCCAACCTTTCCCCAGCTCTTCCAGGCAGCAGCAGCAATTTGCTCTGCTTGGCTGTAATTAGCTGCAAAACCACCTCAAAAATTGCCTGGCTGAAGAACATTTAAGGACTAAAAAAAAAAAAAAAAAAGGAATGGAACTGCAAGAAAGCAAGCAAAATCCATCATAGCTAATTATTTACTTTTGATTGTCAAAAAAAAAAAGATGGATTGATTAAAGGAGTTGGTGAGCAGGATGATAGCAGGAGTGTTGTTGAAGGCAAGCACTGCAGTGGGATCCAAAAGTAGGAATTTTCATAATATATGGGCTCTTAATTATCTAAACTGAGGTCTCTTGGAGCTGCCTGAGTGAAAATTAATTAGTTTTTGAAATAATAGCTAAATTGATACTGGGAAGGAGTTTGGGTTCCAAAATAATGGCTGAAAATTAGCCAGCCTGTTTCTCCATTTCTCTCTGCCACGTTCAGGAGGACATTTGTCTCTGTTGCTTTTTCAGAAGAGGCCCATTAATCAAATCAGCAGATGGTTCTTCCCAAGCCTGGGGTGTTGCAGAAACACAAAAGGGAGGAGGAGGAAGCAATCACCAACAAGTGTTAGGGGAAAAATCCTCCAGCCCAGCGATTAGGAACTCCAGAGTCCATTGCCCTTGAAAGAGCAGGAGCTGCTCGACTGGAGTGACTCTTCCGGAGACAAGGAACGGCTCCCGTGACAAGCAGGCACCTCCAGGAAAGGGATTTGTCCGTCTTTGAAACAAATTACCTGCACTAATCCCAAATACCGGGATTTATGTCTCCTGGCTGACCCGGGTTTGATGTCCAGCTTGTCAGTGCCCCTCAGCCTTTCACCCACGAGCGGGCCACACACAGCAGGCTCATCCCTGCGTGTCCTGGGGGTCTGTGTGCTGGCCTGTCCCCCTGCAGAGGTGTCACCTCACCCTCTCCCAGCTGGCTGCACGTCCCGCAGGAACAGCTCCGTGCAGGAACAGCTCCGTGCAGGAACAGCTCCTGCCAGCACCGGTGACAGCTCTGCTGTCACACGCGGCCAGGTCCGAGGGGCTCTGGGGCTGTCAAATGAACACACACACAGTGCCATGGCACACGTCTTGTTTCCCGGGAAATCAGCCAGTGGGAGCAGCAGCTCCTCCAAGAAACCCACCCCCGCGGTGGTCCCTGCCTCCCTGGGATGGCATCAGCACGAAGCACCCTCCCAGGAGGTGCCCTGGGGGGACACTGCTCCTGCAGGGCCCCTGCTGGTCCAGGTCGCTGCTCAGGCAGCTGGAGGCTGCCCCATCCATCAGCAGCCGCTGGGCTCGGTGGAACATCTGCTCCATCACCCCACAGCTGACGGGTGTGAACGAAAGGCTCCCGGCGCTCCCCGCTGCTCCTTGGGCACAGCGAACAACGGGGCAGGCACGCACCCATCCCCTGCCCTGCCGGCCCCGCTGCTCCCAGCCAGCCTGCACATCTCCTGCCTGCATGTCACAGCCCACACGGGCTGAGGGACTCCTGCTCCCGGGGCCTCCTTCCCTCTCCCGTTCAGCAGCCTTTAGCGAACAGGCATCACCACCAAAACGCATCCTTCCTGCTCGTTATCTTTCCACAGCCCCAGGAGGGGCACGGGGTGAGGGTGGTGCTGCTCCTCCAGCATCTGCCAGAGCCAAAGCTCAAAGCTCAGACCCTCTCCACGAAGCTGACAGCCGCACGGGTGGCCAGAAGCCTCCTGGAGCCCATGGCCCTGCCCCGAGCCCAGAGCAGGGACCACCCACGCTCCTCACCGCCCCCACAGTGCCCGCAGCAGGAGCGGCCCTCGGCAGGGTGTTTGCCATGGAAGAGGCAGGACCCTGGGGATCAGAGGGAGCGGGGACCATGCCTGCAGCAGGAGGAGGCGCTGGGTTCATCAGCGCGGGCAGCAGCAGCGGCAGGAGCAGCTCGTTGGTCACGGGGAGGCTGCCGCTGCTCTGGCAAAATTGCCAGAAGCAATGCCAGCGGCAGCGATCAGAGGCGAGGCAGGGCCAGGAGGGAGAGCACACCTCGAGGCTGCGGGGCCAGCAGCAGCCTCGGCTGCTCCTGGAGCCTGTGAGCTCCGGGCTGGGTAACCTTGTGGCTCACCTGCTGCAATGCCTTAACTGGATTTATTGCTCTGCCATGGGCAAGAGAAGTCGAGTGGATGCTGGATTCTTGGCCATTACTTTGATTTTTCATCCTTCACCTGCTGTGAATAAAAAAAAAATGACAGCAAAAGCAGCAGCCCCCCATGCCAACACCCACTGCCATCCCCCCATTGCTCACTGTGCCCTACACGGTCCAACAAGGCTCTGATTTATCCCCAGGGGCCAAAAAGAAGGAAGCTGACTAGCAATCCTTGATCAAAACAGAGGTACCTCTGCCTCGAGGAAGGGCCAGGTTCTGTGCAGGAACCAGAAGTGGTTTCCTGGCTCAGGTGCTGTCTGTCTTGCTTGGATTGCCCTTGTTGCCAGAAACGCACACGCTCAGCTGGGAGATAGTTGAGTTGCCAGGTTTTGGGGTGTTTCTAGCAAGAACAGAAGTGCAGCAGTGCCAAGGCCCCAGGGAGAGCTGTGTGTCAGGAGCTGTGATGGAGCTGGCTTGCAGAGGCTCGGGGTGCCCAGCACATCTCCTCCTCCTCCAGTCAGGGCCTGGGAGGGCAGGCACGGTGGGCTGGGCAGCAGATCCGGCTCCTGGGCAGGATGCTGGGGCTTGGCTCCTGGCAGGTATCTCCTTGTCTGGCGTTTCCAGCTCTCCTGTCCAGCGCCAGGCTCTCTGGCAGCACACACTCGCTGCTCTGGGCTCTCTGGGGTGAGCACACGGTCGCTCTCCGGATTCCTCTCCAGCGATTTCCCAGCCCCAGGCACGGGGATGGTTTTTCGTTCCCTTTTTGCAAGGTGATTAAACGCTGCACTTGTAAAACACTTCATTCTGGGAAACAAATTATGCAGAACACACTCAGTGGGATCTCACACAAATGGATACAGCCGCTGACAGTGGGGACTCTGGTGCCAGAATTTACTTCTGGGACTGTGAGAAGCTGCCTGGCCAGCCTGCTCCGTCCTGGGAAAGGGTGTTCAGCACGGAGCTCTGCTCCATCACAGCTGCTCCGGGGAGGGCTGGCTGGTGGCACACATGGCACAGGGACAGACTGGCCTGGAAGAGGCTTGAGCGTGGCACAGAGCAGCTCTGGAGGCCCAGCACATCTGCCTCTCCTGGTGTTCCTTGTTTTAACCCTCCCGTGGGTTTTTCAGAGCACTTCTGCTGCTGTTGGCAGTGCTGCAGCACTCCTGCACCACGCTGGGATAAGAGCATCTGGATGGATCTTCACTCACTGTGTTTCCAAGCAGCTCCAGGGATGCTGTACTTGCCCACTGGGCCAGAGCTTTCCCAGCACAAGACCTCGCTGGCCAGGCAGAGCTTTGACATCTTGGGCCACGAATGATGGGCAGGGAGGCTGCTCAGCTGCAGGCAGGCCCTGGCCACAGCAGGTGTCAGAGCATGGAGCTCACTCTTCTGGAATGCTCCAGGGGAAAGGACTGCAGGCAGGCAACGTGCTGGATTAGGAACAAAATCCATCCAATCTGGAGCCTACCTTGGGTGCATCATTGTTAAAAAGAAAAGGAAAAAAAAAAAAAGGGAAGAAAAGAGAAATTAAGATTGCCTGCCCCCGACTTGCTGACTCACGGGTGACTCAGGGGCTGAGTTCAGCTGCAGTGACAGAGGTGAGCCCTGCTGGCCTCTGCTGAACCTTCTTAGCAGACCTTGCAGGTAAACCCTTCCCCAGCTCAGCAGAGATCCCAGTCACGCTCCCAGGGGATTCTGAAGCACCTCTGCAGGCTGGGACAGGCACGTGGATGTCCTGAGTGCACACACAGCTCTCTGCTGGCCGTGCAGGACCTGGGCAGCACCGAGAGCAGCACGCTGAGGAGCTGCCACAGCCACAGGGAATTCTGGCAGCAGTTTGGTGTAGGTCTGCACCGAGGGACCTGGGGACAAGGGGCTCCTCTGGTTCGCAGGAGGTGGCACTGCCTGACACCAGTGGACAGAGCCCCAGTGGCTTTGCAAGCCCTGCAGGTGTTGTCCCAGCAGCTCAGCCTGGCCTGGGCAGTGGGGATGCCCCCGGGGGGAGCACAGAGCTTCACCCAGACCGATTTCCACAGCATCCACAGCACGGTGCCACGTTCAGGACTTTCTGATCAAAGAAAACTCTCCATTTCTGAGCCCTGATGGTATCAGCAGCACAGCCTGACCCGGCTGCGAGCTGAGCTGGCTCAGTCACACCCGCTCCTGTCAGGTCAATCATTGCATAACCTCACTCCAAACCTTCATGGAGCCAGCCCCGCCCGCAGAGCAGCCCCGGGCTCATCCACAGAGCTGCTCCTCGCTCCTCGCTCCTCTCCAGCCCCGGGCAGGAGCTGGGCCCCTGCCTGCCCCAGCCCCCCACGCTCCCGAATCCTGCTGCCCTGGGCCATGGCAGGAACAGGGACAGATTCCCACACGGCCACTGTCCCATGAGCTGAAGGCATCATCCCTTCTCCACAGAGAGCACCACACACACACTCAGCTTTTCCAAGTCCAATAGCATTGCTGAGAGCTTTTTTCTTTCCCCATTTCATTTTTCATATGCTAAAAATCAATTCTTCCTCCTCACTGCCAGTAATTCCACTGAAGTTTCCCATCCCATTGTTCCCTTCCAAATTTCTGCATTTTCCAGGCTCTGTACAGGATGAAGTGATCTCCATTCCCTCTTTCTACCTATTTTTCCACATTTTTGGCTCGTGGTGGCCACTGTGGCCAGGAGACATGCTCTGGCACTCACTCCCCTGGCTAGGGACATTCCCTTTGCAGCAGCCAGCTTCCAGGAAGCCCTGGGAGCCACAGAAACTTGGGCAGTGCTGTGCTCCTGCCTTCCTTTGGCATCCAGCCTCCCCTTTATTCACGGGTAGAGAAGGGGCTGGGGCAGCAGTTCAGCTGCTTCCTCCCAGTCTGGAGGGAGAGGGGGGCACTGCACACCTGCAGAGGGGAGGTGAGGGAATGGGACACCTCCAGTGCCCGGGATCTCATTAAAGGAGAGCTGGCTGGAAATCCTGTCACTGCCCAGAAATGTCTGCGACTTCAGCCTCCACAAACACAGACAAAGCCAGTGAGCAGGCTGGGCACTGCTGTGGGGCAGGGAGCAAGGGGAGGCTGCCCCCCTCCCCAAGGGACCACGAGCCACGCTGTCCCCAGGGCTGGCCACAGTCACTGGTGACAGATCAGCCCCTGGCAGCTCGGAGCTGGCAAGTGCTCGAGCACTCTGCAGTGCCAGAGCTGCTGCCAGGGCTGGGGTTTGAACCTGCCACTCATCCAGGGACATGGGGGACAGGGACAGCTCCTGGACAGCCATGGCACCACCTCCAGCCCTGCAGCTGGCTCAGCCAGCCCCAGCTCCTCCTGCCAGCCCCGTGGGTGCAGCTGGTGAGCCATGCCCCAGCGTTTTCCCACCTGTGCTGATTCCCAAGGAGAGCAGAGTTGATTTGCCAAGGTTTGCTCCCACCTCTCTGTTCCATGAGGGAGTTGGGCACCACAGCAGCTGATAAGCAGCTGGCTCCAGCAAAGCCCAGAATGAGTTGCAGGCAGGTGAAGCTCAGGTTTCCAGATCCTTCACCTCTGCCCTGACGCCTGGGAGCCCGATTTGTCTCTGGAGCCATCATGTGCTGCTGGTTGCTGTCAGGAACAAGCACGAGGCAGGCAGCAGTGCAGGGAGGGAGGGATCCCTGCCAACAAACACCACTGGTGCTGGACATGGCCAAGAGGAACTGTGGGGAAGGGACCCAGTGCCAGAGGCTCCTCTCTGCCAGGGCAAAGCTCACTTTGTCCCTGCAGCAGTGTGGCAAAGCTCACTTTGTCCCTGCAGCCATTTGGCAAAGCTCACTTTGTCCCTGCAGCCATTTGACAAAGCTCACTTTGTCCCTGCAGCAGTGTGGCAAAGCTCACTTTGTCCCTGCAGCTGTTTGGCAAAGCTCACTTTGTCCCTGCAGTTTGGCAAAGCTCACTTTGTCCCTGCAGCAGTGTGGCAAAGCTCACTTTGTCCCTGCAGTTTGGCAAAGCTCACTTTGTCCCTGCAGCTGTTTGGCAAAGCTCACTTTGTCCCCGCAGTTTGGCAAAGCTCACTTTGTCCCTGCAGCTGTTTGGCAAAGCTCACTTTGTCCCTGCAGTTTGGCAAAGCTCACTTTGTCCCTGCAGCTGTTTGGCAAAGCTCACTTTGTCCCTGCAGCAGTGTGGCAAAGCTCACTTTGTCCCTGCAGTTTGGCAAAGCTCACTTTGTCCCTGCAGTTTGGCAAGGCTCACTTTGTCCCTGCAGTTTGGCAAAGCTCACTTTGTCCCTGCAGTTTGGCAAAGCTCACTTTGTCCCTGCAGTTTGGCAAGGCTCACTTTGTCCCTGCAGTTTGGCAAAGGGCTTTGGGAGGGCAGCGAGAGCCTCGCTGGTGCCTGTGGAGCACAGGCAGGAGCAAACAACAGCCAAGCAGTGCCAGCAGTCTTCCTGTCAGACTAACCACCACGAAAGCCTCGTGAATAACCTCAATAAACTCTCCCCACCCTTCAAAAGGGAGGGCAGGTGTGCCCTGAGCCCTCTGGGAAGGCAGAGAGGATGCAGCTCCTCACCAGGATCACTGAAAAGCCTGTGCCCAGCTGCCAGCTCATGGCAATCAGGAGTCACAGGGGCCTGGGTGCCACCTGCCACCTCCTCCTCCCCTGCACAGCATGTGCCTGTCCCCCTGCTCTGGGGAAGGGGACAGCACAGAGCCCCCACAGCCGGGCACATGGACACAGTGTCACAGGGGGCTCTGCTCCAGGGGAAGTTCCCAGCTTGGGAACCAGCTGTGCTGGCCAGCAGAGCTGGGGGAGAGGAGGGCTGAGCTGGAGACACCTGAGGGAGCAGAACAGGCCAAGCACAGCAGCAGGGAATGCACACAAGGAGTTCAGAGGAAGGAGCACTTCAGGGAGACACAAACGGCTGCCAGGAGCTCTCAGAAACACAGAGTGGATTGTCTGGGAAGGGACCTGAAGGATCACCTGCTTCCAACCCCCTGTCACGAGCAGGGACACCACAAGTTAGCCAAGAGAGCAAGGTTTGGGGAAGTGAGCAGGCCCAGGTATGCCAAAGCAAAGGATGGGAAAGAGCTCCTGTCAGCTCCTGTCACCCTCTGTAAACACCACCCTGGGAGCTCCCAGTCTGGGATCCCAGCCTGCCCAGCCACATGGGGGAAAACACATTTCTGGGAAAGCACAACACATCCAGGCAGCCAGCAAAGTGTGTGACAGCCCAAACACCACCAGGACATCTCCCAGACAACAAGGCCAAGCTACCCTGAGAACAGCCCTGCAGCTGGAGAGAACTCCTTGTGCTTCCCAGCCTTACAGAGCAGCCCTGCTCCTCTGGACTCCCCAGTTCCTCACTGAGGCATCTCTGCATCCCAGAGGAAGCCCCGTGGGGTGAAACAGAGACCCAGCCTGTTGCCATGAGCTCCTCTCTGCAGGCCCACAGCTGTCCCTGTAGCCCAGCACATGCCACCAGAGGGGACCAGGGATGGTGGCAGGAGAACACAGCTCTGGCTTGGTGCTGAGTTTTGCACTGTGCTGCACTCAGCCAGATTCAGTGATCACTTACACTGCTCTTTTCCAGCTAGCAGAACAAATAACACAGCTGGTGAGCAGCAGCAGAGAACCTTTTCCTGTGACAGCTGCCCAGACCCATTTCCTTCAGCCCCTCTGCTCTGACCCAGGGCAGCTGCAGCCAGCCCAGCTGGGCGTTTGTCACCAGCACTGGGTGAAGGGAACAGCCAGTGCCCCGATGCAGCCCTGAGCTGGTCACAGAGGGAATGTCTATTTCAAGCAGTCAGAGCCTTTCTAACCTACCTTCCTTTGAAAGGAAAAAAGCCCACCTAAATATATCCTCCCAGAATTAGAGCTTTTAACCTGCCTGCCTCCTGCAGCCCATTGTCCGGCGCACCACGAGCTGTTTCCCTGGAAATGGCAGTGCAGCCTAATTGCTGTTTGAAGCCTCTCCTCCCACGGAGCAGAGCAGCAGCCTCGGGATGCTATTCCCTTCTCTGACAGCTCTCTGTCAGAACAGCCTTCCCAACCTATTTCTTCTTGGTTTTCTCCCTGGACAGGCAAGATTTCATCAGAAGCGTTTCCCTGCAGAAGCCACCCGAGGGTGTGTGCAAAGGGGGAGCTGCTGGGGACACTCCTGGGGACTGACAGCTCCAGGGGAGCTCAGGGGACCCTCAGCAGTGGGGTGAACCTGGAGCCTTCCCTACAGGTGAGTCAAGGCAAAGAAGAAATGTAAACAGGAGGAAAAGCACGTCTGATGTATGTGGTTTTTTCACCTAAGCTCCTGAGAAGAGCAGGTTGTCAGAAGGCAGGACAGTTATTGCAGCGACAGCTTCTTATTTAATGTCATTGCCACACCTCAGAAGAAAAAGAAAAAAAAAAGCTTTATCATGAGCCAAGATGATTTTCCCTCAAGAAACCCTTGAGGCTGGGTGTTTCCACTGAGCTCTGCAGAGGAGAGCCCTGCTCCCAGTCAGCCCTGGGGCTGGGAAGGCACTTTGTGGGAAGGGAGGGTGCTGGGCAGGAACATGGGCCAGCAGTGCCCTCTCTGGGCACAGCCACATCTCTCCTCAGCCCTGGCACACAGCAGGAGTTTGTTCCTTGCCACAGCAGGGCCGGGCTGGCCATGGGCTGGCCATGCTCACACACAGCAGGAGTTTGTTCTGGCAGCCACAGCCTTGTCACAGCCCAGCACAGCAAGAGGAGCCAGGCAGACCCCCCATCCCTGTCCCCATCCCATCCCCATCCCCACCCCCCTGCCTGGAGCCCCTCTCACAGACCCTCAGAGGGCAGAGATCTGGGCTCTGCAGAAGCTGATCCATTGAAGGAGCACTTTGAGGGAGTTTTGAGGAGGCTCTGCCAAGTCAGGAACGGGACCTGGAGCCGTGCAGTGACATCCCTGCAGTTTGGGTGAAACACTGATGGGCAGTGCCCCCACAGCCCTTCTTGTCTGCAGGTCTGGGCAGCATTTCCAAGGGAGAGACACCCCTTGGAGACAACTCCTGGGCTCTTTGCTGGCACAACAGCCCTGTGAGCAATCACCTCCGAGGTTAGGTTCTCCAACAAGGTCTCTGGCAGAGCAGGAGCTCCTTTCCTCTGTGTTAAACCCTGTTTTAACCCTCTGACAGGCCTCAACATCCATCACACTGCTGATCCTATTGGGATCTGCTGCAGGACATCAGGGGTGAGCTGCAGAGACCACGAGCAGCAGAGACAGAAAGAAGAGCTGAACAAGTTCAGAAATTGTCAGCTCTAGCAGCAGCCCCAGAGTCCAGGCGTGCTCCTGCCCAGAGCTGCATGAACAGTACATGGTATTGGAGGCACAGCAACACCTCTGGCTGCCAGCCCGACACATTCCACAGAGTCTGGGGATGCCTCGGAGCTCTAAGAGGCACCACACAAGAGAAAAAAAGGACAGTGTGCTCTGCGTGGCACAACAGGACTATTTGCTTGCAAAAACCCCGTGGTTTCTCCATTCCTGCTCTTGGAAACACCCAACCTCACAATTTCTTGAGGGAAAACATCAAACCATCTTGGCTCATGATAAAGCTTTTTTTTTTTTTTTTCTTTTTCTTCTGAGGTGTGGCAATGACATTAAATAAGATTCTGTCACTGCAGTGCCTGTCCTGCCTTCTGACAGCCTGCTCTTCTCAGGAGCTGAATGGGCTGGGGGCAATCCCAGCCCGGCAGCTGAGGAGCTGGACAGCTGGGAGGACACAGCCTCCTTCACCTCCAGAGCAAGCTGAGCCAGGGCTGATCCAGGCAGCCCCAAACGAAGCAGTCACTCTCTGCCAGCTGCAGCCTTGTCAGGGAGGAGAGCAGGACAAGGTCTGAGTGGGACTAGTGCAGTGGAAAAGGAAATAGCCAGGGCCATCCGTGCCCTGGGTGCTGCCAGGGACGTGCCCAGGGAAGGCTCTGCCTTGCCTGTCCATGCCAGGAGTGTCTCCTGGGGCTGCCAGGGAGTGAACAGCTCCCCAGGCACACGTCCCTTTGATCTCCCAGCACAGTGCACAGGGACACGGGGGTGGCCAGGCAGCACCCGTGGGATCTGCTGCCCCACGCACCCGTGTGCCCCAGGGCAGAAATGATGGACCTGCCCTCACGGCACAGCAGTGCCAATGGTTCCTGGGCACTGTAACCATTTGGGACCAGAGTGACATTGCCACTGAGCAGCCCCGGGACCAGGCACAGGGAGGCAGCTGTAGCACACTCATCACCCCAGCCCAGCCCTCTCTCTTCAGCCGGGCCAAGAGCTCCCACCTGCCGCTCTGCCTGGGGACAGGGTCACACTGTTAGCACTGGGAGGAGCCAGCCCCTGCCTTCTCCCGTTTCAGCCTGTTCCAGCTCACACTCCCTGCCATCCTGAGAGCCCGGCTCCATTTCAGGGGTTTCTCATGCGTGTGGCTTAAGCTGCTGCAGAACACAATGGTCAGAGGCTGTAAAAGCCACCCCAACAGCACAGGCATTGTTCCTGGGAAGTTCACTGAGCTGCAGAAGAGCTTTTTCATTAGTGACCCACATTTAAAGCTGAGCTCCAAAGCACCAGAGCACAGAGCAGCAAAACCTGCTCCACGATCAGCCTTTGCCAGGGAAATATCCCCTCACTGGGACAGGCAGCACGGCCCTCAGCCCAGCCAGGAGCCAGCACAACCCTCCTGCACGATTCCACAGGGTTCTAGAGCCCAAAGCAGCTCTCAGGGCTGGGAGACATAGCAGGGACTGAGGTCAGGACAAACCTGTGGGTGATGGACAGGGAGTGCTGGGTACATCCCTACCCAAGGGACAGTACAGGCCTCACCCAGCCACCTCCAGGGCTCCCTGAAAAAACCCTTGTGGCATGGGAACACAGACATTTTCCCCTGTAACCCCTGGGAGCACCCACCTTCATCACCCCCCACTGCCACCCTTCTCAGGAGGCCCTGCCCTGCACTGGCCAGGCACACAGAAAACAACTGAAACCAGGCAGAAGAGGGGGAAGCAGAGAACAGCCTGTTCTGCACCCCTGTGCAGAGCCTGTCTGACCTGATCTGCCCACCAGCCCATCTGCATCCACAGCCTCTGCTCCTCAGCTGCCAGCACAGAGCTGAGATCCTGCCCCAGGACATTAACCTGATTCCTTGTGACTGGTAACCCTCCCTCAGCCCACCCCAGCCTCCCCCAGGGCTGCAGGGCTGTGCTGCTGCACAGCTCCACAGTGCCACAGCTCCAGAAAGCTTGGGGTGCTCCCTCCTCTTGTCTGGCTTTACAGAAATGCATAATAAGATCTCAGCAGGAGCTGAGGAAATTGCCTTCCTTTATTCATGCCAGTGCCTTGCCCAGGCTAGCTGGGGAAGGAGGACACAAGCATCCCTCTTCTCCTGCAGGAGCCCAGCAGCCCCTCTGCCCCTCAGATTTCCATTTCATTTGCATTTTAAGTTTGGGGACTGCTGAACTCCAGCCCTACCAAGGGCAGGGGATGCTGCAGGGCCAGATTCCTGCTCTGCAGGCCAGCCATGGAGAGAGGAGAGAGGCTCCCTGCAGCCCCTGCTCACCACATCATGAGGCATCACCAAGTGCACGAGGGGAGGATCAAGAAACAAAGCCAGAAACCCTCTGGCAGCACCCTGGCCTGCTCAGCCTAGGAAGAAGCAGGTCAGGCTTCTCCATGGATACTTGGACAAGGATATTAAAGAGGATCATCACAGCAGCAGGCAGTGGTCCAAACTCACTGCTTTCAGGCATTTCAGAAGCCAGAACTTGCCCACACCAGCTCCCAGAAATTATCCCAGCAGCACAGAGCTCAGTGCAGCACCAGAGGCTCTTCCTCCAAGATCCTCTGTACCAAATGGCCCAGCAGCATTCCAGATGGCCACTCCATCAAGGCTGCCATCCCTGCCTGCTCCTGGGAGCCTGGAACACGTCCTGTGCCCACCAACAGGAACTATGCATCAGCTGGGGATGGTGGCTGGTACAACTGCTTCCTTGGCAGGCTCAGCGGGATGAGGAGGAGGAGCCCCTCAGGAGGCTGCCACAAGATAAAAGCAGAATATTTTGCAACCATTTGTCTAAGTCTGCAGGAAGCACTGGAGTTCTGGCAGTGCCTCTGGAGCCAAACCAAAGCCAGGACCTCACAGTCCCACACAAACACTCACCCCCAGCAGATGCCATCCCACGTCAGGGGAAGGGGAGCAGCTCTGGTTCCCCATTCCCCAGTGCTCCTTGGGAAGCATAACAGGCTGAAGGCAGTGGTTTGGCACTTTGATGGACCTGCAGCTCATTTCCCTCCAGAGCCATCAGGGAGACTCTCCTGAAGAAGATGGCAAGACACAGCCCATGAGCTGGAGAAGGGAGAGCTTCTCCCCCGCCCCAGAGCACAGGAGGCTGCTCCCTTCTCTCAGCCCAGCCCCAGCTGCAGGTAAAATGGAAACAAAACTGGATGGGGCTGGAGGCTCTGCCCCACAGCCCAGCTCATCCTAGAGGAGCCAGTGTCCCAGGAAAACAGCTCAGCCAGCCCTAGAGGAACTGGTCACAGGGCTGCACGTCAGCAGAGCTCGGGTTCAGCATCTCTGCTGCTCTGAGCAGCAGCCTGTGCCAGCAGAGAAGGGCAGAGCACAGCCTGAAGCCATCACACTGCACAGAGCCATCCCCAGTGCTGGCACCCCGAAGGATGAGGGTGGATTTCCTCATGGATTTCCCTCAGATCCACAGTGAGGTGGCTTGTGCAGCCTTGCAGAGCTCGGGAGCAGGATGAGGACACCCATACCCTTCCAGGAAAAATGAAAGGGAACAAGTGAGACAGCGAAGGCACCGTGGGTGACACAGCCATGAGGAGAGGGTGGCACTCCTGCCCCTGGCCTGTCTCCCTGCCTTGGACAGGACTGCCTGCAGCAAAAGCTGGGCTGTCTGCGTGAGAATCAGCTCCTTCCTCAGCTCCTTGTATCCCATCAAAAAAAGTTTTTTTTCCGTTCAAGAGAGAGGGGGAAATGTGGGAAATGGATTTGTAGAGAATTCTCAAAGCCTGACAGAAGGCTCACACAGTGTGCATCTGTATGCAAACCTTGAGATAGGAAATGCTGACTTAGAAATGCCACGGAATAGGACAGACATTGTTGAGAGAGAAACTAGAAACAAATTCCAAAGGATGGCCTTCCAAATAAGACTAGGTACTTTGGAGAAATAGAACTATGAAAAATGCACTGTAGTAGGACCCTGAAGAGCAATTTTAGATTATTAGCTTTAAGGCATTTACAGCATGGTGTGGCTAAAGCTGATAGGCCAAGAAATGCTTATAATGTATTGTAATTAGAAAATAGTTGGCTTCTGATGGTGATGGAGTGAATTATAACATCTATATTGTCTCACCCTTCACATGAGACTGAAAATGGAATAAAAGTTTTTAAAACATCTCTCAGTTGCTCCATCTCTGGGTCAGAAAAGGGCTTGATCCAACATCCCTGGGAGGCAGGATCCACCCAGAGCCAGCCCTGGCTGCCACACTCAGCTTTTTCAAGCCTCTCAGATCCCAGCCTAGAAAGCAAACTGCAGCAATTACCAGCTCTCACTGCTGTGGATGGCAACACTCCGTAAATAAATTACATCTCGGAAATCAATAAGTGTTGCCTAATTGGGGTTTAGCATCTTAAATTCCTGAAAATGCTTGTAAGATGACAGAAAAGGAAGAAGGGAAGATACTTGCTTGGCTGGGAGAGCCCTAGTGCAGCCCCAGCAGTAGGCAGGACACCAAGGAGACCCAGCCCTGCCTGTCACGGGGTGGTTGTGCTCCAGCACCAGGGTATGTCTGTACATCCCAGTCAGAGCAATTTCACTCCTGGCAGCAGAGCAGCAGTGCTGCAAATGGCTTTTAAACAGCAAAGAGCTTCCAAAGCAGAGCATCAGGGATGAAGAGAGACCAAACCAGAGAGCAGCTGCCAAGCTGGGCCTTTGTACACGAGGCAGAGAGCCCTCTGGCATTCAGCACTTGTCGTGGAGGAAGCTCAGTGTTCCTCTCCTCCTCCCAACAGCTCTGGTGCATCCCACCGTCACCATGGTGAGAGCTGGATGAGCTTTGGTTACCTGGGAGCACTCAGAGCCTCTGGTGCCACGTGTGGAAATCATTTTGCAGCCAAAATCCTGCCCAGATTCCCAGCAGACGATTCCCCTGGCACCAGGCTGGCAGCTTCCTCCAGGCTGCCACCTCTGCCATGCCAAGTCTGCTCCATCCAGCCTCCGAGCAATCTGTCCCTGTCCAGGTCTGTCCCTGCCTGCAGCACACATGCACTTGTGCCTGATCAGAAGCAAGTCAGAGCCACACTCCTGGGTGATGCTGAGAGTTTTGCTTTCTGTAGGAGCAGGGGTGGGTTGGATGGTCGGGACAGACGGAGACAGAGATCTCTGAAGCCAGGTCCTGGAATTTGAGGTTTGTTGCAAAGGGCCTGGGTGCAGGGGCCCTGCTTGGAGCTGCCAGCTGCAGCTCGGAGCAAGCCCCAAGAGGAGAGAGAGAGATAAGAAGAGAGGAGGAAGAGCGGGAAGAAGACAAAGAAAGAAGGAGAGCACAAAGAGAGCAAGGTTCCCGTTACAACGCAATAAATCCTCTTCTGTGCTGAATATTCTAATTCTCGTTAACCAATCTGATACAGGATACAAATCCTAGAGCATTTACATATAGCCTATAAGAACCCATACATTACATTACTATGTTTACATTTTAAACCCTAAAAACTCTTTGGGCCCCTCCTAGTAGGGTCTAGTAGGTCTAGGCTAGTAGGGTCTGCTCTGACCCTTGGGCCTGTCTGCAGGCAGAGGGTATTGTCTAATCAAGAAGGGGATTGTTTAATTAAAAAGGGGATTACTTTCAGCTGTCCATACCATTGTTTTCTAGTTGTTCAGTAACTAAAACTTGGTATGTCAAAACTTGCTTTCATTTCAATCTCGCTTATAGTTTCAATATTCTCAAAATCTTTTGCCGGGCAATCATATTTATAAGGCTTTCCTGTTTCATCTTCCCCAACAGCTTTCCTTCAAATTTCTCCCAGCTGCCCCCCAGACACCACAGGGTTCCCAAGGGGCTCCGTGTCCCAGCCTGTTGCTGGGGGATCAGGAGGCAAATGACTGGGACAAGAGTGTTTTCCAGAGCTCCAGCTCCTGGGGCTGATCCCTGAGGATCCCTCAGTGATGGGCACACTGAGCAGGCATTGCTGTGGAGCCACTGCCTCCTCCTCACACAGCTGTCCTGCAGGTTAAAGCACTGATCCCCTTTCCTGCTGCCCACATCATTAACACGTCCAGGTGAGCAGCAAACACAGCCCTGACACTGAGCACTGCTTTTCCTCCCCACTAACTCCTGGGGGCCTGGCACAGGGAAACCTTAATGGATCTGACACAACTCCCAGCACAGAGCAGCTCCTCTGCTTGATGCAAAGTTTAATTTGATTTCTCACTTGAATAGCTGAGACATCCTTGATGCACATCCTTCAGCTCCTTCCAGATAAATCTGCTGCATACAATTAGCACCAGGAGTCACCTGCATTTCACCAGCCTTGCCTTCACTCCAGCCTCCACCAGCACCTCCCAGGGCTGCAGAGCAGCCCCACTCCCACCTTTGGAAAGGATCTTCCACAGCATTTGCCCACCTCTAGCAAGGGATTAAATACCTTTACTACATTACTGTAATCCAGGAGAGCTGATGGCGGGGCAGAGGCCAAGGCAGGAGCTGCTGCAGCTTTCTCAGATTTCCCAGCTCAGCCTCCAGCTGCAATTCCTGCAGGAGCACAGCTCGGGGCAGCAGCATTCCCTGCTGCTCCCCAAAAGCAGCTGCATTTCAGCAAGGCTGGGGGCAGCTGTGCAGCCCCTGAGAGCAGCAGAGCACAATGCTCTGGAAACAGGGAGGAAACAGTGAGCTGTGATTGCCAAGAAAATATGGGAAGTGCAGGTGGGAACATGGTGTTCCTTTTAAATGTAGTATAAAAGTCTGGAGGTTTCTCTGGCATCTGTTTCCAGGACACCCTGAAACTTCAGCCTGCAATCTCCAAGGCCTGGGGAGCACAGAGCTGCTGAGCCAGGGTCACTGTTGGGGCAGGAGGGAGACCCAGAGCTTTCCAAAGAGAGAAAGCTGAATGAGGAGAACAGTGTTGTCCTGTACCAACCACAGTGATGCCCAGGCAAAGGTCTCACTGAGACTGGAGAGCCCCCACAGCCTCTAGCTGCTTTCTATCTGGTTCAGAACTCACTGGTGAGCCAGCTCAACTGAATCCATTCCCTTCCCAGAGCTCTGAAGCACAACAGTTGATTTAAAAACCTTACAGCAAACTGTTGGGGAGTGAAAAATGGATTTTCAGGCATTAAAGCACAGACCAAGGAGCAAACAGACACCTTTGATTGAGAAATCAATGCTGGGGTTTTACAGCACTTCACACTAAGCAGCAGCAGAGCCCAGCGTGTGCCTCATCCCTGCAGGGCAGGGGGGCAGAAACCAGCAGACAGCAGACAAATTAAACACTCTGATGCTTCCCATGGCCTTAGCAAAGCCAAATGTAAGCCATGCTTTCAAAAGAGACCCTTCAGACCATAAACTGACAGGGAAAGGGTCCTTGCCTGACCTTTCAGGGGCCTCACCTGGCTGCTCCCGAGGCTGAGGGCTGCTCTCTCCTCACCCCTGCTAACAGAGACCCTGATCCAGTGGCTGACATCCCTGCCCATGGCAGGGGGTTGGAACTAAATGTCCTTTAAGGACCCTTCCAACCCCAACCATTCTGTGATTCTCTGATCTCTTCCAGCCCAGGGATCACCCAGGCAGCACACAGGAGCTCCTGCTGCTCTGTCAACCAATGTCGGGTGCAAAAAAGGAGAAAAAAAATGAGAAAAAAAACCAGAAAAACCCTGAAAAATATTAAACCAGAGCCTGGGATTGATGGAGATGCCAGGGGGAAGGAACAAGTCACAAAGGGAAGAGGAGGAACAATCCCTGCCCCCAACAGGGATGTTACAAGCGAGAGAGACAAGCTGACAAATTAAAACAGACCACGAGAACCCCTGATATGTTTTAAAGTCTTCTCTTAGCTTTCTTCTTCTCTTTTGTATGTTGAAAATTCATCTTCAATTGCAATCGCAATGCCCCCAGAGGGAAAAACAGCCCGGCATAAGGCAGACTTCCCTCCAGGCAATGTGAGTCTGTATTACCAGAGCAAAAAGCCTTTCATCTCCAAATCGTTCCCTTCCAGAGCACTTGACCCAAAAGGAAGTCTCCTTTATTTCTGTAGAAGTCACTTTCTCTCCCACATCCCTGGCCTCAGAAGGGAGCAGGAGGCAGCTCTCTGCACTCCCCAGTGCCTGCTCAGAGCCTGCCCCACTGCTGCCAGGGCACTGCTGGGGCAGGGATGTCCCCTCCCTGCAGCTCCAGGGTGGCAGCAGACCCCAGGGCCGGGAGCTCGGGGACACCCCTGCTGCCCAGAGAGCCCTGCCAGGCTCCACAAGCCCCTTCTGCCCAGAGGGAGGGACACGGGGACCTTCTCCAGCTGTCCCCATCCCTCAGCAAGAGCCAGCACAGCAGGTGCAGCCGCTGGTACCTGACTTGCTTCTCCTCAGAGGCTCCAAGCCAGGAGCGCTCCCTTTCCCAGCTGAGGCTGCTTCCACAGCACCTGGGTGGTTCTGGACAGCTCAGGGGTGCCACCAGACACCAGGGTAGAAACCAGGGAGCTGCTGGTGCCCCGGGAGCTGTCGTGGCTCCATGAGGAGCCAGCTGTGATCCCACCTCCAGCACTTCCCAGAGCCGGGGATGTCCCCGAGAGGGCTGAAATGGAGGGAAAGTGCTCCCAGAGCTCAGCAGGAGGGAGGGAATGGCTGTTTGCCCATGCCAGCAGGCAGCCAGGAGCTGGCAGGGGTGAGACAAGAGCTCCTGGCTCCCACAGCCATCTGAGATCCAGGGAAATTGCCAGCACAGACAAGGATCTGTGACCCAAGGCTCCCAGCCCAGCTTCACCCCGTGCCAGGAACCCCGTGCAGCTCTGCTCTGCCCTGCAGGACATCAAACACCAGCCACTGCCCACATGGGACACAGCTCAGCAGAGCAGCCCTGGGCTCAGAAAGCCCAGGCCCAGCACCAGTCAGTGCCTCCACCCTGAGTTTTGCAATGAATTGCAGTGTGATGTCAGGAAGGACAGCAGGGCTGACGGAATTACAGCACATTTCTGCCCCTCCAAGCTGAGAACCACCTGAACCCCAACGTGCTGGGAAAACCCAGGGACTGCCTGTGCAGAGCTCTGCAGATTCCATGTTTTTAAAGCAGCCCTTGGGGTTGTTTGAAGCTCCTGCTGTTGAGATGCCAGCAAGCAGCTCCTGAGCACGAGCTTTGCTTCCTCCTGAACACACACTCAGGGCTGGGCTGCTCACTGGGCTCAGCCATCCCGGAGGGAGCAGATCTATCAGGCAGGACTGGCAATACAGATAACAGTGTTGGTGATGGTTCCTCGAGCTGAGTGCTCTCGGTGCACTGGGGGAGTGACATGCAGTGCAAGATACCCACAGAGCTCTGTAGAATAAACACAGCCTGCTTCAGTCCACACAGACCAGCCCCACTGAAACATTAAAATTCAACAGCAGGGCCGTCAGCTGGTTCAGGTTGGGCTGATTTCTGCATGCCTTTGGTAGCATTTTTAGGGGGGCTTTTTCTGAGGCTCTCTTCTCCAGCTGACAACTCCCTCAGCCCCTCGTTCTCTGAGCACCCCAAGAAAAGCAAAATCCTTGAAGGAAAAGAATTTCCAAACCTCTCAGAGATAAAAAAGTCCTATTAGACTAATTTTTAGGATGCAGGGAGGAGAAAGTTTAAGCTAAACAAACAAGTGGAAAAATTGATTTATTAAAGTAGTTGGATGCTATCAGGGAAACAAGCAATTTCCTGCAAGCACCACGGCCCATTCTACTGGAACAGATCTGTCTCACCTTCCTGGCAGTGTTCCCTCTGCCTGCCCTGCTCCAGAGCAGCTCCAGTGCTGTGATCCCCCTCGGTGACCCAGCAGCAGCCACGGCACATTTGCCATGGTGTAAGTGGCAGCAGCAAACATAACACTCCAAATGAGTGTTGGGCGGCTGCAGAGTGGTGTGATTAATCACAGGGTGTTTCACAGGCAGCAGGAGGCAGGGAATGCACAAGGCTGTGGGAAAAGGGACATCAGGGATTCCTGCTGCTGCCTGTCCCCACCCTGCCCTGCCAGAGGGGACACAGGAGCCGAGGGCTGAGGCCAGGCAGCAGCTGGAGCTGGAGTGGAGGCCAGGCTGAGTTTCACAGCTCCTCCCAGTTTGTGATCGCCACCAAGTGACCGTGTCCCCAGGCTGCTGGGCACATCCTCGGTCAGCAATTAAACAGCCCTCGCTGGGGGTGCCCGCAGGGGTGGACAGCTCATCCTGCTCCAGTCCTGCTTCCTCCCCTTCCCACATCCCTGAGCATCAAGACCTGCTGGCACAGAGCAGGAGAAAGGAGGCAGGAGCAGAGTTAAACACCCTGAGCTGGATCCCTGCAGCTCCTCCCTGGGCACACAGGAGCCCTCAGCTCCCCCTGCACTCCAGGGATGCTCCTGTTGGATGCTGGTTCCTGCTGCCCACCCAGCCCCTGAGCAGCTGGGGGTGGCTGGACAGCCCCACCTTGTCCTGAGTGCAGGACACAGCACAGCCTGCCGGGCTGCCCGGAGCCCAGGGGCATCAGCAGGAGCAGATGGAACAGCCTGGCCCTGGAGAAACCTCACGTAAAGCTCACACCACCACCACCACTTGAGACAGCCATCAGGGACCCTTGAACTCACCAGGAAGGCACAAAGGGCGAGCTGGGAGCCTGCAGGACTTCTCCAGGGGTGCCTTGGCCCTCTTCTCCTCCCATCCTCCCTCATCCAGGGACAGTGGCCCACATGGAGGTGTCCTCCTGCTTCAGAGGGCACTGCGCTCACCTGTAGAGACAGGCAACAAAACAGGTTTTGTCTCCTGATGCTGAACAGAAAACTAAAGTCCTAAAGGCTGTGGTGGAGTTGAAGTGTCAGCATTCACCCTGAGCCCTGAAATCAACCTGAGACAATCCTCCTCTTTCTCTCTTGCTTCAGCCCTGCTCCCTGCTCTCTCCTGAAGTCTGGCATCCCTTCTGCTCTGACTGGCTGCTGTCTCTGAGCAACACCAAAGCACTGCTGAGCAGAAGGGAAAAAAAGATTTTATATATATACAGCAGCCTTTGAGCCATGCTTTTAATATTTCATCTTTATTTTCTGCCAGAAGAAAGGAAATTCCTTATGCTGGCTGGGCTGCAACCTCACCACCACACCCCTGAGCCTCAGACAGGCCTGGCTGCCAGCCCCTCCAGGCTCATCTCTCACCCAGCCAAACCCTTCTGCTCCGACATTCCCTGGTGCCACTCAGGAGGTGGCACTGAGGGGGCAGGGAGGGCTGGGCAGCTGCCCAGAATTCAAGATATTGTGGAGAATCCCCACACTGAGCTCCACAGGCCACTCAGAGGCCTCCATGGACCAATCCTGATGGAAATTACCCAGGAAAGGTGACAGGTCAGCAGCCCTGGGCCCCCCGAGTGACACCTGCCAATCGCTGCCACCACGCTCCGTGTCAGAGCCAGCCACCATCCCACCCTCACACCAGCCATCCATCAAGCATCGTGTGTGTCAAGCCAGCTTTTATTTTTAAATGCAATGTCTGTAAAGTATTTTGGCTTTAAATTATTCCGCAGCCTGCCTCGGTTTGGCGGCGCTTCCCCGTCTAGACAGAACAATCTTGTTGTCAGTGAAACAGATTCGCCCTGACATCCCTGCCGAGATGTTGCTGCTGTTTTGTGGGAAGAAAAAGGGCTAAAAAGCTCATTCTTTACGGTTTTGAGATGTGATTCCTGTCCATTCAACTTCAAACAAACACCTCAATAAACGATCCTGCTGTCTCGGGTTTGCTCTCTCTGTGCTAGGCAGCAGCAGGATGGCTCAGCATCAGTGGGATCCCCCCTCTCCCAGTGCTGCTCCCCGTGGGCCTGCCCTCCTGGAGCCAGCAATTCCCACCTCTCCTGGGCTCCCAAACTCACCTGCTTTGTCTCTCTCTGCCCCAGACTGCAGAGCAAGGACTGCAGTGTGGAGATCCCCGTGGCAGCGCAGCCCTGGATGCTCTGTGGCTGCAGGACAAGTCTTACATGCCTGGGTGGGAGATGCAGGAGGGCCATCAGCAGCCTGAAGGAGACATTAAACCAAGTCAAAATATACCTTGCACACCGGCTTTGTTGCCAAGGCTCTGCCAGCATGAAAGACTACAAATACTTCCTTTGTAATTAAAAAAAGTGTTTTTCCCCCTTGTTCACCAAGGCGAAGATAAACCAGACTGAGTGTTCAGCAGCATCTCGTGTCAGCCTGCGGTACTTGGAGAGAGAAAACAGCCCGATCCAGCCAAAAATAACGTTGTTCCCCTTTTGCTCTGCCAGTGACACATCCTTGATGCCTGCAGTCAGGAGTGACAAGTACCAGCTGGGCACCTTTCCATCTCCTCTCCTGCTAAGACAGCCACCCACGTGGCAGCAGGGAGGTGATCTCCACCTCGAGTGGGGCATTCCCTGCCCGGGCATCACCCAGGGGAAAGGCACAGCCCCAGAACTCAGCCCCTGAGGAGCTGGACACACACAGAGCCCAACAGGAGCAGAGGGGCCTCGGTGTGAAGGGCAAGAGCTCAGCCCCAGAGATGCTGGAGAATAGCTGAACACAAACCCAGGCACACCTGCAGGATTTCATTAGCTGATTTCATTCCCAAAATGCCTCTGGAGCTCCAGGAGGTGCCCAGCTCAGAGCAGACTGGATCAGCCCTCCTGCGTTAACATTTACTCCCAGAGCATCACACAATAAATCAGCTGCAAAAGCACCGTGCACAGGAGGAGACACTCACCTCTAAATAGTCAAGCAGAAAAAATGCCTCTGAATATTCAAATGGGAGAAATGAAGTCGTGAAGCAAGAAGGGCTCTCTGTGCTCTTTGCACAGGCACCCACGTCCAGCAGTGCAATGGGAAGAGCTACAGCAGGAGAAGCTTCAGGGCAGCTCCACACCTGCTTCCCACCCTCCGTGTGATGTACAACCCCGTGAACTCATCCCTGTCCTGACCCCCATGGAGATAGGGAAGTTTCCTTCCCCCAGCTCTGCCTCTGTCCCATAGGGAGCAGCAATCCTGGCTGTGCCAGAGCCAGAGCCCCCCCTTTGGACAGCCCCCAGCACACCCACCAGGCAGGAGCAGATGGCCCGGGATGCAGAGAGGCAGAGCAGAGCGGGGGAAGATCCCAGCAATGCAGAGCTGTGCCGTGCAGAACCGGCCCAGGGACTGGCTGTACCAGGGAAAACAGCACCAGGCAGGCATGGCAAACAGCATATGGATGTGGCCTTTGCTGCTGCACCATCCCACACAGGAGCCTGCAGCAGCACAGAGCCCAGGATGGCTGAGAGCAGCCTGCAGCAGCGCTTTCTGCCTCTCCCTTCACCCGCAGCACGGCTGCACCAGCTCATCCATCCTGTGAGCTTTTGCCCAGATCTGGGGGACCCGCACTTGCTCCTTTGAGGTGCCCTGAGCACTTGCTCTCTGTGATGATGGAGAGCTGAGAAAAGTCCTCTCCTCAGCCCCTCCGGCTGCAGCCGCCCTGCCGATGCCCAGACCTATGATAAATGGAGTTACAGCTCCAGCGGGGTGTTTGCTGTCCTCCGGGATGGAGGTGTTAATGCACGGGCAGAGCTGGGGAGTGAACTGCTGGGAAACGAGGCGGGAAGCTCATTAGCACATCCTTAATTGCCGGGAGGGGCTCTGGCAGCTCTCCTCCCCCTGGGCCGGGGGGGCCATTGTCAGGGCACCTCCACACCGGGCATTCCCAAGGGGAACGGGCCGGCTCAGCTCAGCGCATCTGCTCCAAACCCAGTGACTCTGGCATCGAGCACCCAGACTTTACTGCTGCGTGCTGCTACTGCCCTCTCTGAGGATGAGCAGACTGTGCCTCAGTTTCCCTGCCTCTGTGGAAGAGCTGTGACACCTTCCACCCACCTTGGTGAAGATCTCCTGCTCTTAATTCTTGCTCTGCCCTTCCGTGATACATTTGGGGAGATTTTCAGGCAGTTCAGAGGTGCTGGCTGAATTCCCGAGGTCACCCAAGCACATCAACACGGAATCCCAGAAGGGTTTGTGCAGGGAGGGACCTTGGAGCTCCTCTCCTTGCAGGGACACTCTCCACCAGACCAGGTCGCTCCGTGTCCCACGCAGCCCGGCCGTGGGTAGGTGACACCCCTGGGTGTCCCGGTGCGCTCTCCAGCGGGAGATGGATGCAGACACTGCTCCGGCACACACCGAGCCAGCTCAAGGCACAGGCTCGTCAGAGGAGCAGGTCTGGCTCCCAGAGCTGGGGCAAAGCCTTCTCTCTGAATTAATGAGCTGCTGAAATGCCACTCCTGGGTAAAGAAGGGGCCCGGGGCAGGTTCCTGTCCCACCTCTAAGCGCTGCACCACAGTTCACTTTCCGTGGCACCTGCACTGAAGGCATTCGATGAGAAATGCCAAGCCAAGACGCTTTTAAGAACTCCTAAACTGCCTTTTTAAGAGGCAGGGCACATGTGCAACTAATCCAGTCTTAAAACTAATGATTTAATTTACCTTTGGAGAAGCAAACCAGCATAAATTAATATCTCCCAGTAGTATAACATAAGCATGTTTTATCTAGAGATTATATTGATTAAATCATCAAGTGCCATAATCTTTCCTTCGTACCTCAGTAAGTTGGAGGGGAGAAAAAAAAATCCCTAAAAATGTAGATACAGCCTTCTAAGCCACAGGAGGGAAGTGCACATTCAACTCCAAGCAGTGTCCTGGCTCAGCAGAGCGTGCACAGGAGACTCCCCACCCTGGAAGGAGCAGCTCCAGCTGGTGTGGTACCAAGAGGTAAAATTGAAAAATAAAATAATAATAAAGAAATACATAAATAAAGCTCCGCGTTCCTCATGGAAGAGGTGCCAGGAGATGGAGGAGCTCCGAGGCAGCACAGGAGCTGCACTTCTGGGGTTTCACTCTGCAGATGGACCTGAGGAGGTCAGGTCTGGCTCCTCCAGGCCGTGTGTCTGATTTCAGGATACAAGACACCGGGGCCATTAAGTCAGGGGAGCTGGAAATTCCAATGCCTCAGCAGAGGGGGGAGAGCACAGAATCTCCTTTCAAACCTCTCCCTGCCGCCTCCCTAACCTCGCTTCTGCTCGCTCGCACTCACCTTGGCTGAAGGACTGAACCACCCACCCTGGTGAATCAACAGCACCTACCTGGGCTTTCTCCACCGGCCGCGGGTGGTTTTTCAGACAAAGCCGGTTCCTGCGGGACTCAGCTGCAAACGTCTCCAGGTAATCGTGGCCAGGCACTTGAGGTTTGATGGCTTTGTGTGCTGGCTGTTTGGATTGCTGAGAGCCCTTGGGCCGGGCACTTGAGACGCACAACACCTTTTATCCAGAGCCAATTCAGAACCTCGGGCGAGTTTCAAAGCTTCCCTGGAGAAGGACAAAGGAGCTTGTTAAGAGAAGGCGTCCAAGGCCAAAACAACATCAACAACAACACAAAGTCCCTCCCGTGAAACAGCAAACTGTAAACACTGCTTGTGCCCCTGACACCAGCAGCGGGTCTCCAGCAAGAAACCTGGATTTACAAAGTCAAACCTCAACGTGAGCAACGCAGACTCACCCTCCCAGTCCCTGGTGCTTATGAAATAAGTGGATTTTGCAAAGGAAGGCAATTAACAGGTGTTGTTTTATTTGGTTTTTGGCAGGTTGGGGCAAACAGCGACGAGCTGCCAGCAGTGCGGGCACCACAGCTCCGTGCCTGTTTCCTCACAAAAGGGTAATTTCTCCACTTCTGTAAGAGCCTGAGAGGCTTCAGAAGAGAAAGGGCATTATTCCAAAAAAACAGTTTAAAACCAACATGAAGTTGTCAAGAGGAACACTCTGCTCAGTGTCTCAGGCAGAAAACACATCTCCATCTGAACACTCTGTCCCTGGTAGGAACACACACATTGTAAAGGGTCCGTTTGCAGGTTCTGAAAGGAGGCACTTTCTGAACACAGGTTTTTCCTCAGAGAGGAGACACTGTGTGCTGACTTGCAGCATTACAATTATGGAAGTTTCAAGAATTTTCCTGACTTTTAAGTTTGTTTGTTTCTTGTTGGTTTTTTTTTTGTTTTGTTTTGGTTTTTTTAATTTTTTTTTTATAATTACTAGTGTCAGTGGTCCTGCTAACCTGCCTGGTGATTCAGAGAGCAGAGGGGAATTGTGTTTCTTTCCATGAACACCATTAAATTCAGACCCAAGCCCTTTTCCTCCCCGAGAAGCAAACCTTCAAGTCTTACTGACTTCCCTAAAATGATCCAGGCAGAGGAGTGTAATTTAGGAACAATTCTTCACTCCTTCTGATGCTGTTTTACAGTAGAAATAACCTACCCGACCCTCTCCCCCTGCGAATGCCTCTGCCTGTCCAGCTCTGAACAGCATTTCCCTTCCAGCCTTTATAACCTCTTCAGTTCAATTATAGGGGCCCCCAAAAGCCTGGGGACTCCATTACTCCTAAATGAAACATCTTCAAAGACATCAATGCCACTTGTCTTCTGCAGGACCCTCATTCCAGGCACGCCTGGCATTTTGACAGATCTTCACACCCTTTTTCACCGAGGATATGCACCGTTACACAAGGTTAATTTTTTCAGGATTGATAGAAAATCTCTTCCTTTAGGTAAACACGAGACAAACATCTACACACTGTGTGCAATTACATGTCAAGCCACTCGGTAAAACCAGCTCATCTGCCAGGAACAAGCCTGACAAATCCTTGGTAGGGATGTCTTTCTTTCTTTCCCCACTTTAAATTGCACACAGAAGCCTCAGAGTCCGGAGGAAGAGAGGGGTTCCCCTCACTGATCATCCCCGTCCTGCCTGTGCTGCCACCTCCCTGCTGAGACAGCTGCCTTTGGAAAGGAGGATTTGGAGATGATATCCAGAGGAAAGCCTTATGAAAAACAAAACAAACCAAAACAAACACGACAGGGAGGTTGCCTGACCTCTCCTCTCCCTCCTGGGGCTGCAGGTGTGCTGGGAGAGCGATGCTGTCTGCAAATGGCACCTGTGCCACGTGTCCCCCTGGCAGAGCCCGTGGCAGAGGATGCTCAGCTCCCCAGTGACAGTGACCAGCAGAGCTTTGTCACTCTGCTGCTGCTCATTCCCCAGGAGAAAATTCGACTGAGGGTACTGCTCCTTACAGACGCGACCTACAGGCATTTCCTTTCTGGTTTTGAATACATTCCCCTCTCCCCGCAGGCTGAGGGGAGAAATCCTCCACAGCAGATCAAAGCCCACAGTTTCAGTTGTCAGACAGTTTCTCTTCCTCTCCTTTTGCAATCCTTTAGCTGCTCGATGCCCTGGGGGAGCCAGAGGTGGCAGGCAGAAAGCCCATGATCCTTTCAGGATGGATTTTATTGCCTTTAGCTAACAAGTTCCACCTTGGAGAGTGGGATCCTCATTTCCAAGAGCCACAGGTCCTCTCTGAGCTTCACCTAGAATCTGCATGGACATTGCCATTCCACACTCAGCATCCTGGGCAAACAAATGATGAATTATCCCCAGGGAGCTGCCATCTGTCAGCGCTCACTGCAGACGGATGTGATTAACAGAACATGCCCGAGATCTCCACCAGCTGCCAAGGCAGACGTGCTCTCTTCCAATGGTTTGTGCAACCAGCTTCTCACACTCAGCTACCATACATAGCTGGTAATCCAGAAATCAGCCAGTCACCTGCTCCAGAGTGAGCCTTGGCCCGTCCAGCTGCATGGGGAAGGGGCAAGAGTGTGATGCTGAAGAGATGGTGGTGTGGGTGAAGCTCTGACAGAGCCAAAACCCTACTCGGAGCCTTAAGGAAGGTTAAGTTGCCCTCAAGCCCAGAGTAAACGCTAAATTGAAGAAGGAGAATGTAATTTCCAGCTGAGTTACAGAGCCAGCTCTCAGCCTTTGGCTGATCATTGCTCTCCTGTGCCTCAGCCTCCCCCAATGAGTCATCATGTTTGTTCTCATTCACTTCTCTCTGTAGCAACCTTTGAGATTCGTATTTCAAATCCGCTGTGGGGGCAGAATCAGCGGCCAGGCAGGCAGCAGCAGCGGCGGCTGCCCTTCCAGCAGTGCCCGAGCAGGCAGCAGCAGCAGCGGCTGCCCTTCCAGCAGTGCCCGAGCAGGCAGCAGCAGCGGCTGCCCTTCCAGCAGTGCCCGAGCAGGCAGCAGCAGCGGCGGCTGCCCTTCCAGCAGTGCCCGAGCAGGCAGCAGGCTCAGCGGCTGCCCTTCCAGCAGTGCCCGAGCAGGCAGCAGCAGCGGCTGCCCTTCCAGCAGTGCCCGAGCAGGCAGGAGGATGCTCTGCCCTGCCGCCCGCTGCCTCCTCCCGCCCGCCCCGCTCCGCAGCGCCGATTGCCACAGCAACGGCAGAGAGGAGAAAAGCGTTTCTCCGGAACGGATTCGGCTGCTTTTAAGTGGATGAACACAGAAGAGTTTGTTTATAAACGTCAAGAGCAGGTCGGTGTGAAATTGGAAACGCGAGAGGAGTTTGGCTCCGTGAGGGCTGAGGGGACGGGGACACCTGAGCCAGGTGTGGATCCGGAGCCCTGCGGAGCCTCAGCGCTCAGGAAACCTCGTCACTAAAGCACACAGAGCTGTGGTGCTCACCCCTCTGTCCCCACACGCCACCACAGGGCTCAGCTACAGTGATCTGCCTTCCCAAAATAAGACACAGTGCTGGCTCCAGCCCCACTGACAGCGAGCAGGGGCCCGAAGGTCGAGCGGGGGCCCGAAGGTCGAGCGGGAGCCCCTGCTCCGCCCCACAGCGATTTGAGAGCTCGTTAAACCAGGTGATGGCTTTGAGAGCTCCTTAAACCAGGTGATGGCGCAGAGCAGCCCTGTCACCGTGCCGCCGCCGAGTTTCATTTGTGACAACGCCCCAAAGGACCCGAGCATTGCCTGAGCACTAAGGGACACCTCAGGAGTTCAGCCGGGCTGTGCCGGGTGAGAGCGGGCAGCACATCCCAAAAACCACCGAAGGTAAAAATCCCCATTTCCGATGAACAGCGAGGCTCTCCGTGTGCTCTGATGGTGATGATGATGATGGTGATGTCTGGGTTAAACACCCAGGCAGCAAAATTCGCCCTCACCGCCTGCCCTCCCTGCTGCCCCTTCCAGCAGGACCTCGGGACAGGCCTGCTCCCTAAAGGAGAGCGTGGGGGAAGCAGGGTGAGAGCCAAAGAAGCACTTTGAACAGTTCCATCTTTGTGATGGTCCTGCAGACCCTTTGCAGCACACTCAGCTCACTGAGGGAACAAGTGACAGGCAGGGTGGAGGACTGGGACACGTCCTGGTGACAAGCCACGTACCCAGAGCCTGCCGGGCCCTGCACCACATTGCTCTTCATCTGAGACACCACATCCATCCAGCCAGGTACTTGGCCAGAAAAGGCTGCAGAAGCAGCAACAAGGTTCACTACAACACATTAATTAAACGTAGCAATGCCTCAGGATTTAAGTGAACACGCAGCACCACCGTTGAGCAGGGTGTGCAACACGGCACGGTTGGTGATGTGAAGGAGAGGCCTCTGCCTCTGCTCGGCTGGCTGGCTGCATCCATTAATTACATCCCCATTAGGCAGGCAGGAAATGCTCCCACCAGCAGCACCTTCCTGCTCTGTCATTGAGCCCAGGAAGGTGACAGATAGAGCAGAGCTGAGCCATAATCGAGATGGAGCACCTGCCAGGCAGGATGGATGGGGAGGAACCCCTCTGCTCGGAGGCTGTGTGGGTTATTGATACCTTTGCTTGGCTGACAAGATAAAGAGGCCCTGCAGGCCTCAGGAAGGCCACAGCCAGTGTCTGAGGCTGTTCACATCCATTACAAGGCACGTGGATGAGATCCCTCCCAGGCCTCAGCACTGGGGTAGCAGAGGCTGGCACCAGCTGGCCCAGCACATCCTGCTGCATCCTTCACACTCCCTTTGGCCCTCATGGGATTTCAGAGCAAACAAAACCTTCAGACTTCTCTGAGAAAGCCAGATTAGCACTGAGAGGTGCCCAGCCCTGCTCACTGCTCCAGAGACTCTTCACTGCACTGGGCAGGCCCTGGCACAGGGTGCCCAGAGAAGCTGTGGCTGCCCCTGGATCCCTGGCAGTGTCCAAGGCCAGGGATGGTGGAAGGTGTCCTTGCCCATGGCAGGAAGATGATTTTTAAGGTCCCTTCCAACCCAAACCATTCTGTGATTCCATGATTCCCTCCAAGGACAGCCCAGGATCTGCCTTCCACCTCCCTTGCCCAGACACACCACACAGGCAGCCCAGGTGTGAGAGCACCAACACTGCAGCTTTGCAGCCCAAAATATCTGCTCAATACTCCCCTTCACAGCACCTGGACATGGCAGACAAGCACCTGTGTCTACTCAGATGGATGAAATCCTCCAGGGGCAAAGCCCTGCTGTGACAGAGCCACTCACTGGATTGCCACCAATTGTCCCTTCCTTGGAACAGACAAGGGTTTATCCATCTTCAGGGCACAGACACTGCATTTCTGTATTTCACCCAGACTTTCAAAGCTCTTCCCAAAATTGTTATTTCAATGAAAGAGGAAACAAATCAATAGTTTTGAATTCTCTCAGGGGAGGATGAGACCAAGAGGCTGAGGCAGGGCTGGTAACAACCCTGCCATGTTTTATGTCCCTTTCCTGAACTGCACAACTCCGTTTTTGGCTTGGTCCAACATGAGACCAAATCAATATTCTAATGCTGAGATCCCATTACAGACTGAGCATCCTGGGTCCCAGGTTACAGGTCAAACTCTCCTTCATGTCTCAGTTTTCCAGGAACTCTTGAACTGATTGTTTAGCCATTTCTAATCTCAATGGATAAGATTTTTACCACCCCACAAATCCCTTCCAACAGAATCTTTGCCTCCTGCTTTTCTACTCATTTTGTGCAACTGCATTACACGATTTAGCACCATCAGTATTCAGAGCCTTCCCCATGACGTGATGCCTCATGATGTGTGAGGTTTGGAATGTTTCTTCTTTAACCACATCAGAATAAAAATATTCCTGTGGCCATTAGGCAGTGTTACTGAATTTTACATCATGGGCAAAAGGCTATTTCTTCTCCAAAATAAGCAATTTTTCAGTGTTAACAGGAACTTGACATGATCAGCAGCTGCCTTCAACTGTGTGACAGAAATCAATCATTTATCAAACACCCTGAAAAAAAAAAGGTAAAAGCCAAGAAAACCCAAAAAGACTTACCTCCTCATTTAATGATGGAAGCAGACATGGAGCTCCATGCATGTGTCCTGAGCCTGTCCTCCAAACCTGTGTCAGCCAGTGCCACCAGTCTGTTCACTCAAAAACCCTTCAGTCACCAACTCCAAACAGGATTGAAACCATCAAGCAGAAACCTTGACTGAAGATACCAATTTCCACCCTGGATTTGCATTTGGCTTTATTTTTTGTTAAATCTTGTTAGCTCTCATGACCTGGGCTGGCCATTAAACCTGCAGAGATCTGCAGGCTGTGACCACCCTCCAAAGAACCCTAAACTCAATAAAAATAAGGAGTGTTAATAAAGTGAAATGAAAAACGTACATTTCATCACTAGTCTGCCTTTTTTTCCCCTCTCTCAGGATTCAGGGCAGAACATGGGGATGCAAATTAGAACTAAATGAAAAATGACAAAGCTACCTGAGGCATCCAGAGAACTGATAGCTTTCAAATGTGAGATTGATGGAATAAATCAGCAGCTGCTTCCCGTGGGTTACAGCTCTCGGTTCCAAAGCCCTACAAATGCCTGGCTTTGCTCAGAGCACTGCTATTTTAGAACCAAAGGCTTAAGTAACTCTTCCTGTGCTGCTGTTCAGCATTTTAATTATGTGAGGGGAGTTGAGATACCCATCCTGTTTAGATATACACCATGGAGAGTATTTTGCATTTATTTTGTCACCTAAATGTTATTTTAATGTTGGTCCCAAGGCTTCTTTGAGCCACTCTCCCCCTTCTGCTTATTTATTAGTATCACATTGGAGGGGGGAAAAAAACCCAAATATTTTGAGGGGGGGGGTTTGGTTTTTGTAAACCCAAGCTGTTCTTCATGGCTATTTAAAAACTGAAATCAGTATCTTACAGAAAAGCATTCTTGCTTAAAAAGGAGGAATCTAAATAAACAGAATTTCTCCACTACAAAGTGATAGGCAAGTATACTTAAATATTACAAGATGTTTTGGCATCCCCGAAGTTTGAGCTGATGTTAAATATTAAAGGGGTTTCCCACATTCAGCAAAACATTACAATAGTGGAATTCTTTAACTGTATGAAATTTGAAGTTTCAGTGACAACAGGTTTTCAGTAAATCATAGAAAAACAGAAGCATTCTCTTGTTTTCTAAATACTTCACTGTATATTAAATTCTTAGTTTTGGAATTTGGCAAACTAAAAATAGTAACAGCAAACCTTAGACACCCATTCAGAATTTCTGAATATTTCAGTGTTTGCTTCTGTGGAATAAGAACACAAATGCTGCTTTTCATTTTTTCTGAAGGAGGAAGAACCTCAGTTATCCATAAAGCAATTCCTTGCTCTTTTAGCCTTTAAGTTCTCCAGAAATTTACAAAAAACAAGGCAAACAATTATGATTTCTGTCATTAAATCCCTTTGTCTCTTTACAAAATTCCAGGCAGAGCACATAAACTAAAAAAGCCAATTTTGTGTACTAGCATTTGTCCTTGGAAAAAGCCTCTTTGGAAACCTTTCTGTTGAGAATGATGTCAAAAAAACCCTGGAAGTTGGCTCCCTGGTCTGGCTTCCTTCCATTGGAACATCTAATGGCTGTGGGGAATGTCTTCTTTATTTTACACATATCAACATCACAGTCCATTTCTCAAGGCAATAAAAAAATTGCTTAATATGACTCAGCCAACTGCAATTTAACCCTCAATAAAAGTCTATTTTTGGCAGAAGGGTCACCCTTCCTTAAAATTACTGTAATGATGAGTTAAAGCCATTTCCTAAATTTACTTTGAATGCTGTTCATAATGAGGATTAAATTGTTTCATACCTGCAGCAAAACTGTTTCTGTTCAGAGGGCTGAGACCCTTCAAGACTGATGATAAGCAGGCAAAGAGCAGACAGAAAAGCCAATTTTCTCCTGGAATTCAAGCAAGAACTTGTCCATCTCCTTGAGTAACTTGTCTCTATTCTTCTAACCCGTGGCAGGAAATCTTCAGTTCTACAGCTGATGTCTCCACTCTTGATCTCCACATGCCTCATCCTCACCGCAGAACTACTTGTGCATCCTTTTAGGATTAAAAAAAAATGCACTTGCTTCCCTGAGTGCACAGCAAGGCACTGCACTTTATCACTTCCAGCCTCACAAATGGCTCAGGCCATTACAGAACAGCCTGCCAGGATAAAAAATCCAGGGTACAATATTCATGTACTCTGTGAGACACATCTACTCTTCAGGGTGATCGACAGAGGCGAGGCAGACTTTCATTTCATTAAGAAACCGAGGATGAAGTAGCCTATAAACAAAATTCCTTCAGTGTAGCAGGTAAGTTTGAGCCATTTACAGCAGTACAACCCCTACTCAGGGCTGCCAAAAGCAGAAATCAGCAGTTCAAAGGCTGACCAAGGGGCACTGGGGAAACTGGCAAGGAATTGCTTGTACAAACCTCACACATCCTTCCTGGAGGCGTAAGATTGGTGTGGAAGAGTTTGAGGTCAGGGTTTGCCAATTCCATGAGGAGGCAGTCCCCTGATTCACCGTGGGTTTGTGCAGCCCCTCTCCTGTCCAACACGCTCTGACATCCCAGCCACACTTCTGTGAACTCCCAAAATCACCCCAGAGCAGGGAACACCAGGGCAGCAGATGGCTACTGGCAAAGCATCTCCCCAACATTGAACACAAGTCTCCAGCTATTCCCACAAATATACGTATTGATAAAGTGATACAGACAGGAAATAAATCCTGCTACTTCCTTAGCACTTTTTATTATTAGAACGATGTTCATTTAAAGACTCAGTGACAAATCCTGTCTGGTACATCATCACCTTATCAAAAACCTGTGACATGTGCAGAGAATGTTAAGTTATATTAAGTAAGCTGTTAACTTGACAAAATCCAGCCTGCTGCCTAAATTTGGCTGCCTAAGCTGCAGCAGAGATGGCACATTGTCAAGGGGTGGGAAACACCCTCTCCTTCCTTGCCAGAGCTCCAGATCCACTCAAAACTCCAAACACAGCAAAAATCAAGTCAGGTGTCTCAGTCACATCAGAAGCTCAGCCATCACACTCCACTCCAGACCCACGTACAGGCTTCAGTTTTTGGGATGTGACTGCCACCCAACTGCAGGAAAGGAATGGGCACAGCCATTGCAACTCCCTTCCCTGGACTCCATTTATCCACACACCAAAGGAAGGCTGGAGGGATGTTAACAAGAAGGCAGCTCAAAAGCAAAACCAGAAGATGCCTCTAAGTGACAGAGATTGAGAAAGACAATTTACAACTTTTGACTAGTAATCAGAAGGAGCACAAAGTTGTTCTGCACAGAAGGAAGAGATGTGACAGCACTGCCAGGACACCATGTGGCCCCTGCCAAGGCAGTCGCATGTGGCACTGGTGCTTCCAGCCATCACCAAATGACTGGGAATAATAAAGGAATGCCAGAGGCAGATCTTGAAACACCTAGGGAGCACCTTAATGTCATTCTTTGGGCATTTTCACTTGTGCTGCAGGAAGGCAAGTGTAGAAACCCAGTGTTACCTCCAGCAATTAAAACGACCTTAATGAGGAGATCTTTGCAGAACATCTCAGGGAATGAAGATTCCAGCTAACAGCATGTCAAGGCCACTTCCTACTGTGTACCAGGATCCTTGGGAGGATCCTACAGATCTCCTGTCAGCAGGATCCCACCACAACCTGTGATTCTGAGCATCAGTAGAGAAAGTGAAATTGATCTTTTGCCTCTTTACATCTCTGAGCGATTATAGACACACACAGAGCCTTGCTATCTGCAAAATCCAGGTAATTATTCCTTCAATTTAGTCATCCACCTATCCCAGGTAATTATATCAGCAAACAGACATACTCTGCTTGTTTATTGAAGGGTTTTTTAATGTGAAGAGAAACGGAAGCTTCTGACTAACCACGCGTGACTCTGAGCTACATTAAAATCACTGTATTTTCAGCAGTTTCTGAGCTGTTCACACCATCCTAAAAAAGTCTCCAGTATTTCAACAGTCCATCCAATAAAGCTGATGTAGCGCACCAGGTATTCTGGAGGCATCTCTCAGCCGCAGCTGGAACCTGGCAGAATTCATCTTTTGCCCAAAATCCTGAGCCTTGAAGGACAACAAGGCCAAAAAGCACAAATAACCTCAGATCTCAACAAGCAAACCTTCTTCCACTGGTCTGACTCCCAACAGAAACATGATGATGATGTTTTTGACACGAGTCTCATCTGTGCACCACGAAACAACAACAAAAAGGAGGATGATGCCAAGTCTTCTCAAACAGTCACCCAAAATACAAAGAGAGCGTTACAGAAGCTTGATGCAAAATCCAGAAATAGTCCAGGGCAGTGCTTGGGCATCACTAAAGGTTTAAGGACTACTGGGGATTATGTGGCCAGCCACAAAGTGTCTTGTCAGAGGTCAGGACTGTTCCCTGCTGCTGGAAGGAGTGAGCAGGCTGTGAGCCCCTGGCAGAGGTTTGGTGGTCTGATAAAAAGCAGGGCAGGGCCGGGCAGAGCAGAGTCAGGTGGCCGAGCGCCGGCGGATCACGAACACACCCCGCTGCAGCTGCCCCAGGTAGATCCTCATCTTGGTGCTGTCACTGGTTTTCCTCACCCAGATCTGCAGGAGAGGAAGGGCAAAAAGAAAGAGGCAGGGAGATGAATTAGGGGAGAAAAAGGGAAAACTCGCAGCAAGCAACACGCAGACAAATTAACTCTGTGTCTTAGTGTCGGTGCTGAACACCTCAGGGGGCACAGATCAATGAGGTTAATCCCCTCTCCCTCCCCACGTGAGGCATTTGCAACCTGAGTAGAAAATGAAATAAAGTGTCTAACTTCACCTCCTTAACTTCCTGCTCGAAATAGTCCTCAAGAAAAATGACTCTTTCAAGCACCATCAGGAAAGCAGGTTCCTCCTGCGACAGTTCAGGACAGAACCGCGGCACTGAGCTTTGCCTAATCAAGACTAAGTCTCTCTAGATCCACAGATCATAAAATTATCTATCCTGGGATTTGCCCAGACAAGTAACTATTAGTCAAATGAAAAGCTTATTCTGATTCTGTTCCATGAAGCATTTCTCACAACGTACCACAGAAATTGTGTCTGGAGATAAAAGGGCCCCTCTTTTAAACACCTGCATGGAAGGATTCACACCACGTGCCAGGAGACAAATTGCTGCCACCAAGGCAGCCACTCCAGAGAGTTTTTGAAATCACCTTCAAGGTGTTTAGATCTAAAAATCTGTACTTTAAAAATCAAGTCTGAGCAATTTCCTCTGCATTATAGCCTTCTAATGCATTTCAACATATTTAAATAAATACACTGAGTTAAGAATTAGCCACTCCTTAGTACTGCAGTATTTTAGGAGGGAAGTCCAATATTTCCTGCTGCAAAGGATTAGGAAGTTATGTTCACCTGTGATTTACCCTAAACTTGTTTTTTTCTTCATATATTAGCTACAGGCCTGACAAGTAATTTAACTCTATTATTTTAGTTATAAATTGACTTTATTAACAGGATTCCTCAATATAAAATAAATTTAGTATTTCCCTGGATTTCTACTTCAATTATTTCTCCAGAGAAATTAAAATCAACTTTCATTGATAATCATCTCCCAACTGCAACATTTCCAAGGACTTGGCATGTTTTGCTAGCCAAAAGAACTCAAAAATCCATAAACTCTGAGCAACTGTAGGAAACAAACATGCACAATTTTATATTCTACCATGGTACAATGGAATGATATATTTGTTTTGCTAAATTACAGTAATAACTTTTAACAAATTTTAATGCACCCATAAGCACACTACCACTGCTTTTATCTGAACAATCAACTGAGTGCCACAACTGCCACTGCAAGGGAACAGCTGTGACACAAACAGATCCCACATGCAACTCATTCTGGGGAAAATAAAGTGTTTTCCCTTAGCTGCCACAACAAATTAAAGTTCCTTTACTGGTTGATTGAGAAGTGCACTCAAATCTATTATTTCTTTCCCTGAAGTGTCTGGAATCTGCAAGCAAAGAACAAAGTGTTCCCTTTGCCCAACTGCTGCAGGAACTTGCAAAACACAGGATTATCCTTAAGAAACAAAGCAAGTCTCTTCCCATCTCAAAAAGAGATTTCTCAAGTCAGTTTTACCTTGGCTTCAGCTCCTTTACACACCAGACAGGTATCTATCTTTAGCCCTTACTAGACCCATGTCTCTCCCCCCTCTGCTGACAAATAAAAGCAGCCACAACCTCGTTGGCACCCACAGAACTGATCACACAGCTGATCTTCGTGTTCTCTTTAGACTCCAGGTAAATAGCTTGGCTCTTGTGGTACCTGCAAAAAGAAAAAAAAAATTAAAAAAAAAAGCAAATGCATGAATCCATTATTGATAAAGCTGGACAGAGTAATTTTGAAGTCTGCCTTTCTTTCCACACCACCTTCTCCACTTTTGCAAGATAGTGGGTGATCTGATCTCACACACACACTCTGCACTGATGATATTTTGAAATGCAGGAGGATCTTAACTCACATTCCACTCTGCACTAAAGGTTACTGAAAACAGATTTCACAACAGCAAGGGGGAGAGGCAGAGCCCCAGCCACAGCTCAGGGGAACAGTGACTGATAACACACCCAGCCTTCAAGGGTTAATCCAAGCAGCCATTCCCATTTCAGACTCAGGATGGATTTCAGAAGGCAACTCCTTATTTTGCCTGACAAAAGACGACAGAGCAAATCACAGATAATCAAGTTGTTCCCCAATACAGAATTACTAGAGCACCACCAAAAGTGAATTCTCCTCAGTCAGTGCAGTCTGTGCATTGTTTAATGAGACCTCAAGTTTCTAATGCTGTCCTGTTTTGTGAAAATACCCAGAATGGTAACTAACGGGTAACTGACTCTGTAATGAGCTGTAAATCTCTGCCATAAGGAGTCCATGACTAAACATATCCATTTCATCCCACTTTAGATCATATTTTAAGCTCTATATTGTTCTTAATGTGTTGTGTATAGAACAAAGACTGAAATTCCTAACTCTGAATTTGATTCTGGGGACTCGCCTCTTCCACAGCCCACATTTCTCCAAGTGCTGCAGTGTGCCAGCCCCAAACCCCCACTTTCTGTTCATCTGCCTCATTCTGTTCCATAGGCAGAACTAATTACACTGGAACAGGTGATTTGTAAGTAAATCATCTTAATCAAGCAAGCACCAAAATACTTCACAGTTATAAAAGCATGACTGTATTTCCACCTTTCCTCTAATCATGATTTTACCTGGGCAATCCAAGCTGTACAATCCCTGCATAAATATTCCCTCAGCAGCTACCCAGTGCAACTCCCTGCAGCCTGACTGCCATTTGCAAAATGCATGGATTTATTTAAACTTTACAGTTATTTCTACAATAACCATACTGTACATGTGGAAGTCTTCCAGTGGTTTATTCCACAATCTCTTCCTACTGGCTTATGCACTCAGAATTTTCACAGTGCTTGCCAGTAGCTGGAATGAGTGTCAGCTTTGAGCCATCCAAACATACTCATTACCCATAGGGGAATGAGGGGATAAAAAAATCCCCAAATCCTGCAACCTTTACAACAATGGTGGGACACAGGTGTCCTTCTCCTTCATTTTGACAGAAACAATGTCAGTGGGTTCCAGGGCAATGCAACAGCAACAATGATCTGAGCCAAAAAAAATCTCAGTTTATCAAGTCCAGATGTCATTAAATGATACAGAGGAACTCAATAAGCTACTGCAAACCCCAGCCCTCACTAAGATGAGAGAAAAATCTCAGTCCAGCAGTGCCCTACCATGCCATGCTGTGAGTACTTAAGCAAGAGTTTTGATCTTGATACAATCAGCAGGAGTGCAGGAGAAACCAGTGCAAACAGCAGCTCTCAAGTGTCAGCTGTGCCCACACAGACAAGGAAATATTTTTTTCCTCACTTTCAATTTTTGATTACCAGTGAATTCCAAAGCTGGTAATACACGTGTCAGAGGCTTCAATCAGCCCTTGGATTTCACATCATGAATGACTCTCCATCAGTAAATTAATGCTAATTGTGCCCAGAAAAGGCAAAGCACAAGTCAGCAGTGTTCCACTCAAAAGTTGTCTCAGCTGTCTCATGCTCCACACACACAGAGACAGGGCAGCTGAAGGCACAGCACCCTGGTGCATCAGTTACCTTGTCATGTCTCACCCTTTTCCCAAGTTTATATATCCAGAGAGGGATAGGACTGAGGAAATTACCTCAGATGAAAAATGCAATGGGTTTAAGTTGGCTTTCAAGAAAGCAGAGCCAAGCAACTCTCGCTGTTGCAGTAGGTAAAACACACCAAGTGAGGCAAGCAGAAACAATTCCATTTCCTGCTATAAAATATTTTACTGAAAGGCCATGATTTCCAACTGCAACTCCATCAGAAGATTGAGAGAAATCCCTCTGCATTATTATATGCAGAAAAGCTAAGAGCAGAAAGATGGCTGCTTTACAGTGAACTGTGGTTTAGGATTTGATAGGGGAGCCCAGAGCTCTGAGGATTAAAAAACTGAGTCTAATTCTACATTCACCTGAAACACTCCACTCTGGAGACCTCTGTGGAATGTCTCTGTGAGACTGCAAGGGGTTCATTACTGGCCTTAAACATCCCCTGTTTTCAGGTAATTGTCATGCAGGGCTGCATCAGGAAACAGAGAAAGTCACTCCTGGGCTGTCAGGTTTAGGATTTCTGTGCATGCCAGCATTCTTTATGCACCTTAGGAAGAATTACCCTCCCACTGCCAAGAGTTACTTCGTTATTTTAAAACACCAGCTACTTTGCACAAGTACTATTACTATCAATCAAAAAATTGAAGCAGGATTATTACAACAAAAAGAAAAAAGTAAGATACTGTTCTAGAAACAGCATAAGAACAAGGCAGCCAGAAAAGACAACAGTTGGAATTCCTGACAGCAAGACCCCCCCCATGACAAGTGAATTCAGCAAGGTGAAAATATCTGTTAAGTGCTTTATGCCACAGCTAGATACCCTTCAGAGAGAGCTGGTGCTTTGCTGAGATTCTGGGCTCACTGAAGCTCTTCCAGATTTAAATTTAATGGGAAGTTTTGAGCTTTACTGACAGATTACTTCAGATGCCTTTTCCTTTCTTTTTTTACTCATGAACACTTTTCAAGTACTCCATATGCTTCAAAATTCTTAAGAAGAGTTTATTAATCCAAATATATCCTGGGGATAGTTACTTTGCAAAAGCAAAAAAACCCCACCTTGATGAATCTGTGGAATAAGTAGCCTGTTCAGTTCCTATCTGCTTTACATTTCATGAATGTTTAAACTGAGGGAGCAGCTTTTATGAGCTGTGTACACTGAACTCTCAATTAAACTTCAGTCACAAGGAAAAACTGACCAACTGGCCAAGGGGATTGCTGTGTAAAAAACCAGCTTCACACCTACTTCTGTGATAAAATTACAGCCTCATCACTTGCTTTTTTGAACCACCAGAACACTGAAGTAGGCTACAAATAAGCAGATGACTTTTTGAAAGCAAATTGTTTTCTGCTCAACGAGTTCAAGATTGCCCCCTTGATTACCCAGGTTAGCAAGTCTCATGGATTAAGTTTAAGATCTGAGTTTCCTCTGCAGAATTTAATATTTTCCTTGTGTTTTGTGAGGCTTGTACAGCTGTATGGCCATAAAATTCAACAGAGATAAATCCAATCAGCAATTCTGAAGCTGCCTCTCCCAGGTGGGTTTGATCTTTAAAGGTTATTTGGATTTATTAGAAGCATCTTTCATCCTGAGCAGCTGGTGGATGACACTTCTTCTGCCACCTTGTGGAATGCTGGGCACAAAACTGAACCTCAGAAACAGGAGTGTTGCTGACAGCAAACCATGGAGTGTCTGTGTCCAAGCTGGGCAGCTTCAGCCACATCCCACTGTGGCTGCTGCTGCCTCTCCTACCTCTTATTAGTTTGACTTCCTAAGTGCCACAGTGGGCCATGGAAAAGTCTCCTTTTATTGGAGCCACCAGTTATCTCTGAAAGCCTGCAGGGTGTGAACATTCCATCATCCCCTCTGCTTTACCGGATCCATGATGAGCTTGTGGAGGGAGCAGCAAACCTCTGCCCAAAAGCATTTTGTCCACCAATTCTTTGATCAAAGCCATTTCTCTCTGCAGCCTCTGCCTCCTCACTGCACAACACACAGACTGATGGAAACAAAGAATTCCCCAGGCCTCACCATCTCTTGTCATAGTAGAGTTTGCCATCTTCTATCCGAGCTTCAAATCGCTGTGCTGGAGACTCTGCTGGTGTAGCTGGGAGGTGCTCAGGAGAGGAGGGAGAGGCTGGAGACAGGAGACACACTCTGGTTAAAGTGCCCATCTCAAAGCAGCACATCTGACTGCAAAACTGCAGTTAATAAGGTTGTGTGTGCAGAAATAGCAAGCAGAGAAAGCTGCAAACTCAAATATCCATCAGGAAAGTGTTATATATTGTGATGAGTAACTCGAACTCTGCCTTGAATTAAAATAGTCACTGAAATATTCACTGAATTTTCACAGCATTTATGTGAAAAAAACATGCATGGCTAAGTGATGGACAATATGTCCTCGATTTTATTTTAGTTAAAATCCACAGTTAATTAGTTAAATATGGTTAAATTTATTGAGGCAAATTAGTCCCACTCTGTCTTGAAATAAAGTGTATGGGCACATCTAGAGAGCTGGAGGCATAAAAACCAAGTTTTAAAAACCAATCCCTCAATGGAGCTGACAAGCAGACAAGGTGCCCAGATACACCTGAATATAATAAACCACTTTTCCCAGCTGGGTTGCCCCATGCCCAAACATTTCAGGCACCAAAGATGCTCATGCCCCTCTTCCCATCCCTGACAAACATCAACACCACACAAAGAACAGCAATTGCACAGCCAAAACAATTGCACAGCCCAACATCTACAGTGCCATTCCCTGCTCAGAACAGCACCCCATGAACAAGTTCCACTGCATCTGTAACTCACCTGGTCTCTTGGGTGATTTAAGCTACATGGGAAGAGAGCAAAGCAGTGTTAGAGATCTGACAGAGCCACAGAAGCTGCAGTGATAACTTCAGATATCTTACTTTCCACACTCTGAATATTTCTCTTTTCAATGCTCTGTTAAGTGGCATAACATATGAACAGCCAAAGGTGCAGATAATCAGTATAATGATACAAAAGGCCAAAAAACTCAACTTGAGAGCATTCAGATAACCCACTCCAATGAGTCAAACCCATTTAACACACTACTTTTGAACATGATACAACATTTCTCAGGGTACACAAAATACAGGAGATAAATCATTACAGAAATCTCAACAGCTGGCACAAAACCAGTGTTCCACTGCCATCCTCAAAATGCCTTGATGAGCAGCTTATATTCTAAGAAATTAAATAAGCTTTCAAGTGTTTAGCAAGAAAACAATATATTAATCAAAACCAGAAAAACTACAAACATGCACACTTGCCCCCTATCTAGCTTGCTGAAATCTTGTGACAGCAGGGAGAAAGAAAATTAACAAAAAAATCCTACCCCACACTAAGGCCTAAACCAAAGGCAGCCTGTGATCTCCCAGAAAAACACACTGACATCTGCTCAGCCATGAGGAAGAAACTCCTTAACATAGCTCATCCCTTGGTTCACACAAAAGGTAACATTTTTAGATGACAGTCATTCAAATGAGGTTAATTAAATCCCAAAGAAAAAGAGGAGATACCATCTTGCTAAATCTTTTATTGTGCTACTTCAGAAAGCCCACGGGGATGAACTAGTCCCACGTCTCAAAAATGAACATTAAAGAGAGCTCTGCTCTCTTCAGGAGAAAGCATTTGCCTTCTCTTTAAAATGAAGAAATACAGTCAAGCAACAATCCCTACCTTATTCAGTGTTCTTAGGTCCTCCATTATTTGCTCATCAGTCAACAAATAATTTAGCTGAGGTATCCAGAATTAAGGTTTCCATAAGCTCTTGACAAGCAAGGCTAAAAATTAAAGGCCAATGACATTTCACTTGAGTAAATGCAAACAAAAAGGTTTCCAGGATTTCAATAAATGTCTTACTTGAGCTTTTTTTTCTGTCAGAGGAATTAATATAAGTCCATCCCCACCATCTTAGCAGCAGAGTGCAAAACCATTTTAACTTATTCAGACACAACCATCAATGAAAAACCTTTAGTGCAGTGACATTTACTTCATGGAAGCATCAAGCACCAGCACTTTCAGTGTTTTTCTTCTTGTATTTCTGTGGAGAAAAATCTATGAGCTGAAACAACAGACTCACTTTAGGTTTTCTACAATGAAGCTAAATCCCACCTAAACCTAGTTAAATAAAACTTTGTGTAGCAGGGGATAAATAAAAGCCTACAATGCACCTAAAAACAAACCCAAAACCTTTGAAAATAGAAATTAGTGTATTACAGTCTTATTAGAGCTCTGCTATACTTTAGTTCCTGCACAACAAGTGTTTAGCCAAAAGTATTCAAAGTATTACACTGAATTAACAATTGCTGGGCTGCATTTCAAGGATTTTAGTTCTGATGGACTTTAATCCTCTCCCAGTGAGCAAAGGCAGAGATTTTCACGGTGTGGTTGCTGTATCATGCTCAATTAGCAGGTCATGCTCACTATGAAACTCATTTATTTTGGATGAGATAGGGGCACTAATAAATGACTTTTTTTTTCCTGAAAGAGTGAACAGAATCTCCAACCAGAAAGAGGTTAATTGAAACTGGAGATGCTCATGACCATCCTGCATGAACTCCAAAAGTTCAAGGTTTGATATTGCCTTCAGAAAATGAGAGTCATTCAGATAAGTTTTTTTAATCTAAGACATACAAGTTTAGAATCTAATAAGAAGCCCCTGCAAAGCAAATATCCTTGCCTTCCACTCCAGGTGAATTTAACACACAAATAGAAAAAGTGCCTGTCATCACAGAGGAGCTAAAAACACATTTCCAGAAGCCAAGGAACGTTTTAATTTCGAGACATGCAGCAAGGCAGATCCTAAGGATTAATCAGACATGTTTTTCTGTCTCGTCTCTTGTGATACATGAAAACAAGATGAATCTTCATCTTTTCTTATTCAAAGAACAAATCTAGCATCCTTGCTTTTGCTATGCATCTCTGGATTAGAGCTCTGAAGCTTTTATCAGAAATGGAAAAACTATTTTGATATGACAAATATGATCTTTCTGGTAAATGCTTTGTCACGTCTTGAAATGAGAAAAGCTCTGGCTCATGTAAAAAGCCATTTACTATCAATGGAATCAATTATCTCAGCATATATATATATATATCTAATGTTCTTTTAAAGTTTTTCTTTCGTGAAATAAATTGCCTGTAGAATGCAAACTATTCTCACTGACAAAAAAAAGCTATCTCATGATACTGTGAAGATTAAGTGAGGATACCAAAGGATCTCCAGACACTGGTTTCTATACATGTATTGAACTGTACAACTGCTGTATTGCTTTAGCACACACTATACATGACGACTGTGCCTCAGTATTTCCCAGGTTAAAATCTGATCCTGGCATTCAATTTCCTTTTCCTTGCTGTACAAGACAACAAAGGTGTGGGCACAGAGGGGCTGCAAACTCAGCAGTGACCCCACGAAAGGATATCAGGGGCAGGTTTCCTCCTCTTGTCTGGGATGGGAACTGGATCGTTCGGTCGCCGTCTCAGTTTCCTCGTCATAATAGGCTTCACTTCCATTGAATCTGTAGAGTAATGAAGTTGGAGAGCTGATAAGACCAGAGAGAAAGGAGTAAGCAGCAGCAGCTTTCTACACAAGGCACAGGGAAAGTAATCTTTCCTCTTCCATACACCAAATTGTGGTTTTTTTTTTTTGTGCTAGCTTCCAGCATGGAAGTGCTGACTGAATCCAAGTTCTCTCCCCATCAGGTCACTGTTCAGTGCCAGTGCTGCAATGCCATGGTTACAGCTGCTCCAGGTACAGATAAGCAGCACAATGATGCTACAAGGATTCAAGGCAAATTCTTTTCATGCTCATGCTATCTGCTTGGGAACAGATTTAGAAGGCCAAGCTCACCGAGTTCTTTCCCAGCCCAACTCTGATCATTAATAGCATGTAAAACATCAGCTACAAATCAATTGCTCTCTCATCTTCAAGGCAGAAAAACAGCTTTGTCTAAAGATTAGAGAAAATTTCTGCATTGAAGACTGATACAAGTCTGCTGGAGTGATTTCAAACAAACAGTATTTAAATTGAGATTACCTAAGAATGATTAATGAAATGAGCCTAATTAATAACCCACAGAGCAGCAGTTGACAGGAAGTAAACTGCAGCATATGCACCGGGGAAAAAGAAGAAAGTCTGTTAAAAACTTAAACACCAGTCTCATCACCAAGTAATTATCTGAACTTAAGTTTGTCCAAATGCCTACAGGTAACCTTTACTGAACAACTCCACTAAACCCTCACAACTCATTCCTTAATTCATCAAGATATGTTGAACTGGCAGCCAAGAGATCCCATCATAAATGCCAAACAGATCATCCCACCTCTCTTTCTCTGTGCTGAGATTTATTTGCTCATCTCTAAGCACCCCTGAATCACCCCCTGGGAAGCACTTCAATCTGGGAGCCCTTTGGCTCCCACTAGACACAAAAACCTTGAGCATCTCTGCATGTGCAAAATACACCAAATTCCTTCTCTCCTCATCTCGAGGGTGAACAAGGATGACCATGAGACCAGATTTCATACATAAATGAAAGAAGTTACCAGGGAAACAGCATAACTCAAGATGCTTTCCAGTCCACATCAGCCCTAAGAGTTTATACTAAGCCAAGAGCACCATTTAATACACCAAGACAGGGTTTAATTCTCACTTCTCAGTATTAACTAAATTATTAGTTAATATAAAACCTGCAGATACTATGCAAGAAATACATGAAGGGTGTAAGTCATGGACAGGCCTCAGCAAGAAAACCACACTATCAGTCCATGAAATGAGGGAGCTGCTCTCAGAAAGAGCATCAAACCAGACTTTTGGTTCAGTTCCACAGCAACAGAATTCTGCAGGAATAATTAACCCCTAACTCAGCTCCCCTGTGTCCATTACCACAGAGTACTGCAAGGCACCAGGGTACCAACTGTCTCTAAAAAATCTGTCCATTTAATGTAAGTTTTCTAGACCCCAGACACAGATGTAACCCAGAGATCTTTGTTTCCTGGCTTTAAGCAGCAGATTTCAACCTTTATTGTTTGGCTTTCTGCAACTACTTGACCACCCGCTCCTGCAGGAAGAAAAGGACACAACTTTACAAGCTGGCATCACTGGTGAGGTGAATATTGTGACATATCTCAATAGTTTTATTGCTAGATCAGGGAACCAAAGCAGCCTCTTTCCCTGCATATAAGCAAGCCCATCATCCCTCTGCTGCTCCACTGGCACTGCTTGATTCACCTGTTAACAATTCACTGAATTTTGAGCTGCTTTCTCCATTAAAAGACCATCAATTCGTGCTCTGTCTCTCTTGGCATTTCCTACCAGCTGTCTGTGTAAACCAGCACTGACATCTTTACAGCCCTTCTCCTAGGCAGGAGCAGAGTGGGTAACACAAATGACAGGTGCTTATCTTCTTTACCTCCTGTTAATTCCATGGTTAGCTTTTCATTCTCAATCATCTTCTTCTTCTCTTCCAACTCTGCTATCAGATTTTCCTTAAGCTCAATTTTCTTATCTTCAAACTCCTTTGCTGCTGCTTTCTTTTCCTTCACATAATTTTTCTCCACCTGATCTGTCTAATGCAAACCCAAGGAGCAAGAAGGTTAATTAAGGACTCAAGTTAATGATATCACAACAGCTTTTCAAATGCTTTATTGATCAGCTTTTCAGTTCACAACTGGCTCAAGCTCTAAAGATTATCAATATTCACAATCTACACAAAAACATCTAAACACCACTTAATGCTATTATATTGGCAAAAGAATTATTTGTAAAAAGACATTTTAATGTTGCATAACAAGTCAAGTCCCTAGCAGAGAGCTCTGCTGATTTATAAACAGCACTCAGCACCTTAAACACCCTTTTTTGACCAGCCCAATGCACAGCCAGATACAAGAGGCCAATAGCAAATATTTAATTCTGTTTTAACAACAAAGTGCAGAAGTTACTTGAGGTAACCAGCAGTAAGCTCTACTACATCTCAAGTGTAACAAGCCAGCTAGAGGAAGAAAATTTCTTTAAGCCTTCTGGGAAAACAAGCCCAAATACTGGTTGATGAAACAAGGTTTATGCCTCTTCCATCTAATTAATGCATATTTTTGATAAATTAAGAGTACTTACTTCCAGCTGCAGGAACAGTTCTGAAACACAAGAAAGACTTAATTTATTACCTTCAAAGCTGCACAAAATTACTTTCTTAACATTTTAAGCCATTGGATATTGCAGCCAAGACAGGCAGTGAAGCAAATAATTAAGGTACTTATCCAATCTCTACTCTGACTTCACAGCTTTATGCTGAAAATAAAGTGACTATGAAAAAGTTCCCAAAAAATACACTGTTACTAGAGGTTTTTTACAGATTGTCACCTCACTGAAAAGCTTCTACTATTCCACACTATTCAGTTCAGTTTGGAGAAAGCTACAGTAGCAACACTGTACTACTACAGTATTTTAAAAAAATTAAAAAACAGTAATAGATATACACCAAATATAAGAATGCTGCAATAAAAATCAAACTTCCTATCTGCAAAGCATGAAAGCAGCATTATGCAGATAATCAAATGCAGGTAAATGGAAACTGTTGGTTTAATAAACCTCAGCATGGCAAGGACAAACATAAAAGATCCTTATTCCCGTAGTACAAGGCATTTGGAATTTTTAATCATAGAATTCCAAGTGATCACCACCTGCCCTCCTGTGGAAGAACTCTGCTGCTGCAGCACTGCTCATGGTCAGTCAGAAATACCAGTCTGCACTTGGGCTTAATTTTTATCACAACAGCCCAGGCTCATCAGGATGCAGCTCTAGTGCATATGAAAGAATCTTTTTGGAGGTCTTTTCCAACCTAAATTATTAGTGGAATTCATCTCAGCAGACAGCTTCCTGTTAACAAGAAGCTGTTCAAACTTCAGTTCCTCAAGCAAATCCTTTACCTTTCCCAAGCACTTTCAGAAACACAGAATTGTTTGCTTTTGCTAAAGGAGGAGCAGCTGTATTTCCTATATCCATATAATGCCTACTGTAAAAGGCCCTGCTTCAATATCAAAGGTAAGAACTACTGGAAATGGAACAAGAAAGAGAGAGGGCAAGCAGCTGGATTTGACTCCCAAGCCATTCCTCTGCAGCAACATAATAAAAACACTCAGAAACACGAGCACTGGGCACTTTAAAAATTAACTTGGGCCTTTGCTCCTTGAAACAGAGCAGTACACCAAGTCCAGGCAGCCCATTCCATGTCACAGCCATGCAGAACAACAGTTCCAGCAGCAAATCCTCTGTGTTCCTTGCTCACAAACAGATCTTTGGGAAAGCATGTGCTCCTAACTTCCCACTCCTGCAAACTGAAGGAGACAGAGCACCCAAAGGCTTCAGCAAGGGCCACAAAACAATCCAAAGTGGGACACTGTGGGTTAGATAAAAATGGAATCATCTTTTTACTTGTGCTGCTTCACACAAATGAAGACTAAAACTGGGTATCAGTCAGCAAACAACGCTGACCAAGGGAAGAAAATAATCAAGGTAGATCCTGTTGTGTTTGATGGACTCTGAGAAAACCCTACAATGTATCCAAAGATCCCTTTGCTCCAGCAAGTTCTTTTTTTTTTAAAGGACAGAATTACCTCCTTTTTACTTTGGATGTCTTACAAAACACACAATTTATTTGCAGTGTCTTACAGAGAAATTCCACTTACCTGCATTTCGTATCCTTTCCTTGTACTGCTGGTCCAACTTTTTCATCCTTTTCTGATATTCCTGAAGAGTACCTAGTGGAAATAAATTGTAGGTTCCCACTGTATTTTCCCCCCCAAGTATTAAATATTCTGAAGGAGTCATACACCACCCAAAGCACATTCCCTGCTTTTGTAAAAAGTGGATTACTCCTTTTAAAAAGTGTTTTAGCAGAGAGGCTTAACTACAAGTGGAGTTAAGATGGAGAAAAGATGGGAAGCAGCTGACATTTTTAACTCTGCAGCACAGCTGAGAGCCAACAGGCAGTGAAAGATGCTGCTCACATCTTTCAGAACCCTCATCCTTCTCTGACATTTGACAAGTGCTGAAAATAAACCCCAAAGCTACTCTTCAAAGCTTACCTTCCTGCAATTGCTGCAACTGCCTCTTCAGAGATGCCAGTTTGTCCTGATACATCCTGCAAGCACAGCAGGAAACGTTAAACACCAAGCACACATAGTTCATTCCACCATCTCTTGAGATTACATGTTTACACAGAATCAAAAACTTTTCAGAACTTCAGGAAACAAATGAGCTACAAACCAAAAGAATTTTATTCCAACGAAAGGTTCTCATTCTGTCTTAAAAATCTTGGCACTTCTTTGGCTCTACAATGGGTGTAAAATATGGGATAAAATAGGATTTTTTTTAATGCTGAAACCTAAAATTACATTTAGATCTACAAACATCAGAAACTTTACAGCAGAATCCTTCTTGTACTATGACAAGTTATATTACCTGTGTAGTAGCTCCCCATATTATATAAAAAACCCACCAAAGTCTATTCCTGGTGCTGCTGCAAACCTGCATTTCTTTTACCACACTTCTGTGGCCAAGCCTTCCTAACCTGTATAAAACCAGGTCTCTGCCAGTAAGCAAGAACTCAAAATACTGCAAATGCTCCTAAACAGCATGGGCAGACTATTTCAAGTCTCCCAGAAGTCAGTTTCTGATTCAGGACTAGAATTCAATTGTTTAAGAATTCAATTGGATAGGCATCTTTTCCTTAGCTTATCTAAAGCAGAGACTTTATTTTATTTGAAGGATTTGTCTGCAGCAGGATCTGTTTCCAGCTGATCCCAGAACTCATAATTATTTCTTTGCCCAAAACAGAGCAGCCCTTAATTCCTTGAATTTATATAGAACAGAGAAAGTAACTGGGGAGAGCAGAAATACAAGTGTGTGGACTCATGAGCTGTTCCATTGGGGTAAGCACTTAAAACTCCCAATCTTGGCCCAAAACTTTACCAAGTTTTGAGCAATAAACACCCCTAAACCCACAAATAAACAGAATATCACCTTACTTGTATTTGGAATGCGTTACTTACTGTTCTTTCATTTCTACAAAGTCCTCCTCCTCGTGCTTTGCCAGGTCTGTTTCACTGGCATCCTCAGTGTCTAAATAGGCAAAAAACCAACTTCAAAAAATTTAAAAGGTATTTAAACCCCCTCCCCCAAACTATGTAGTAAATTATTTAAAAACAAGGAAACAGGCAAACAAAAAAGAAATCCCCAAACCTCAGGCAATTTAGCATCAAAGACAACCTGAGAGATGAATTCAGGAGGGAAATGAAACATCTCATCTTCCTGCAACTCTGAGTTTTGCAGTGCAGCTTTATATGAACAACTTCAACCTCAGAGAGCCGGGGAATTTCTCCCCGTTTAAGACAAAGCGCTCTGCATTAATAGTCACACACAAGTGAGACACAAACAGCCTAAAGACTCTGAAAGACATTTCACAAACCTGTTACTGGAGTTCCACCCACTCAGTGCTGCTCAGGCTGACCACAAAGGTCTCACCAGAGAGAGCAGTTACTGCCTGGGATCTGAACTTCTCAGCTACACTTCACTCAGTAATTCAACATTCAGATACCAGCACTGCCATAAAGATAGCTGCATTTTATAAACAGACAGCATAAACCATAAATAAAGTAAATCACTGTGGGATTGCTGGTTTGCTGCTAAGACTTTTCAGGCTTCTATTTGTAACACATGGATAGCTGAGAATCCATCACCTTCCCAAAGAGGGGTCGGTGCCTCCAGACTTTACAGGGCACAGCTGAGAAACCTAAACCACAGCTAATTCCCTACACATGGCAGGGGAGCCCAGCCCCTTAAATCAAACCTCTCTCACATTCTTCTTAAACTACAAACAATTTAAACTTAAGATAAAATTTAAAGCACCTACAATAAACCAAGAAGTTTTCTAACTGCAAGAAATGTACTTAAGTGTCTGGGCCACCACAAAGGACTTCCATGCTCTGTTGGGAGAGCCCCCACTGACTCTGTCTCCTGCTGCATCTTTAACATCACCCCATCTACAGTGAGACCAGAGGGGATGGAGAGCTCTGCTGCCAGTAACAGGCACTGTCCAAGAGTCCTTCTATATGTTCCTTAGCTGTCATTCCCTCCCCCCTGCACTCTTGGCTACTCTGGGCTTTACTTAATTTCCTCTTCTCCCCCGCTCTCTGGCTCTTATACGGTCACATCCTCCTGCACCGCTAAACTTCTGCCCACACCTTCTCCTCCCTTAGCTGCGCCTTCCCCCTTCACTCCAGGGAAACAGAACCAATACACTGGATTTCTCCGCCCTTTTCACTCTGCTGTCCCACTCAGTCCCACTGCCCCCTGCTCACCTGGGAAGCCGCAACCCCACCTCTCCAGCGGCTCCGCTGTTTTACTGTTCCGCGGGGAACCGCCGCAACCTGACAAGTCCTTGTTTCCTCCGGCTGTTCTCGCCGTCCGAACCCTTGAAGACCCCAGCCGTCCCCCGAACACCGTGCGGAGCGGTCCCCTGCCGCCGCTCGGCAACCGCGGGGGGAACCGCGGCCGCGCTTCCGCTTCCGGGCGGCGCCGGGGCCGCCGCGCCCCCGCCCGGCCAACGCGGGCCCTGCGGGTCAGAGAATTGCGGGTTCGAGTCCCGATGCCGCCCGGTGCGTGGCACGGGGTTGGACTGTGCTGGCAGGGGGGTTTAACTCCTCAGCGGGTTGTGACCACCTGGGCTCGTGTTCGTGGACCAGGCTCTGCTCAGATGTACCAAGGGATAAGGACAAGAGCAACGGGCAGAAACATGCACAGGAGAGTTCACCTAGAGATGAGGAAGAGCGTCTTCACTATGCAGTGACCGACCAGCGGAACACAGACCAGAGAGGCTGCGGAGTCTCCCTCTCTGGGCATATTCCGGAACTGTCTCAATCCTGTGCCTCCTGCTCTGGGATAACCCTGCTGGAGCAGAGGATCCCACTGTGATCCCTTCCAACCGGACCCATTCTGTGATACAGACACACACAGAGCTGTTCCCCAGACACAGAGCAGGACCTTGCCTCGGTGGGGACGGACTCATTAGGACACTTGTACTCTTTCGAATTTTATTATATTTTAATAGAGAAATTACTTCCCTGTTCCTCCGTACTCTCAGCAGAGCCCCACCACACTGATCTCACACGGGTGATCAGGTGCCTCCTGCCAGTGAACAGCAGCTTTTGTAGAACACGTGCCTCACAGCTGCCACGTACTGGTTATTCTTATGACTAGGGGCTGCTACAAAATTAAGGATCAAGACACATATCCTCTGGTGAGGGTCATATGCAGAACCCCACTCCCATCTGAAAATGCCTCACAGTGGTATTTCAGACTAAATATCTCACGTATCTTATTTCTGCAGCTCTAATTCACCTGGGAACGACTAATTAATCTCATCACCTCCAGCACAGCCACACTAATCGCTCACCTTCAGCTGGGAGGTGCATTCCTGACGTGCACAGCTTATTAACTCACTGAGGCACTACGAACACCTCACCGAGGGGAAGGAAATGGGTTTGATCTGAAGCACTGAGCTCCAAACCTGCAGCGCTTCTCCAAACCCGCCGAGCCGGGTGCTCAGCGCCCAGAGCAGCACCGGGTCACCCTGTGTCCTCAAAGGGGCAGTAACAATGCGGCGCAGCCACTCGGCTTTCCTGCCGACCACCCCAAAGGTCTGTTTGCCCAGACTGACAATTTTTAACTCGCAACACCCATGCCAAGTATGTTCCATGCCTCTTTCCTTAAGTCAATATTGCCTCTTACAGGGGACAAGGTGAGGCACGGCCAAAAGTCGGCACACACCCCACACGCCCCCAAGCAGCTCCCAGAACTTCTGGGAGTGTTTTTGTCTCGGGGGAGAGATACCACCAGAGCTGCTCACCGCCCTCCTTTCCCAGGAAATGCCGTGGGTTATCAGCGCTTTGGAAAGCCCTCCTTTTCCCTTCTCCCCACTCAGGCAGCGCGGCTGGCACGGCTGCCCGCGGCCCCGGGGTGAACAGGAAAGGGCGTGGTGGCGGCTGCCACATCGCATGAGCTGCCTGGTGCCCACGGGTTTGTCCTCTCCCCACACTCACACCTGGCTTGAGCTCCTCAAATCACTCCCCAAAGCCAGCCAGTCGCTGAGCTAAAAATAGAAATGGGACTACAGGACTCAAGAACTAAGCAGAGCCCCCTCGGAGCTTTACAAACACTAGTATTTCCCCTTTCTCCCCCGTTTCCTGTCTCTATCTGTTCCATCGGTCCACACACTCGGCTCACCAGCTCCCCTGCCAGCCGCGTTTGTGCTGCTGGGGATACCAAACCAGTTCTAAGTGTGTCTGAACCACAGCTGCCCTCCCAAGGATCATCTGCCCTGCCTCAGCACTTTCTGTTTGGAGCTGAGCTGCCCTCCCAGCACAGCCCTTCACACATCGGGCAGGCGGGCACAGGAACCCCCTGAACAGGAGCTGTGTGCAGCCAGTGGGTAAAAAACCTGCAAACTGCTGCTGATGCAAAGCTTTTTCAGCTCATTCTGTGGTCAAAACTGGGATCTCAAAGCTGTTGCTCCCTCCGTGCTAATTCCTCCTGTTTAATAGGAGCCTGCTGGAGACACCCTCTGCTGTCATCTCTCAGGCATTCAGTGGGAACCCGAGGGAGGAGGCTCAGCTTTAAGGAATGCCATGTTTCCCTTGCAAAGGCAGAAACTTAACCGTCTCCGCCCCAAGGAGCTGTCAGGGAAAGTGTAAAGTTCCCTGTCGAGCTGTTGTTCTTGGCTCCTGCTTCCATCGGAGCTGCTGTTCTCGTCACAGCTCACTCCGTGCTTTGTACACGCTCAGTTTGGGGAGACAGCTCTGCCTCCTGCTTGCTCAGCTTTTCACAGAGCTGCTGACAGATGAATCCTGCTCACTCTGCTCTTCTTTCCACTCATAAGAAAGAGGGGAAAAAAAGGGTTATGGAGCTCAGTTTATAAACAGGAAACTCATTGTGTGAAATTACTCGACTACACTGAGAAGAGCTGTGCTGTACCTTGGCCTCTGAGGCACAGGACACACCAACAGCCCTCACCTGGGACTCAGGGCTCTCAGGTTCCTGGACCTGTGGTTTCACACAGCTCTCTGAGGATGGCTCTAGAAGCCCAAGATGGGGAACAGCTGTCAGGAGCAAGTTGGCAGAATGAGGCTGCATGAGGTACTGGCAGATAAAGCTCTGCTCTTACAATTTTATTTAGAAAAATGAAGTAATTAACCCCCTGTCAAGTCTACAGCTAGGAAGTGTTTAGGTCCAGAGGCTGTGGGGAGCCACCAAGTGTGGCAGAAACAGCATGAACTCACCTTACCCTACCTCTGCTTGGAGCAATTCCTAACCCAGAGCTCTCAAACCCTGCTCCAGTTCCTTTTCCTTTGGGCCTTTGCTGCCAAATCACAGCTGCTCCTTTTGGGTACCAGGGGCCTCTTCCTGCTGGGACCTGCCACAGGACACATGGTGCCTGTCACGGCTCCCCCCACACCTGCAGCAGGGGATTGAACACTCAGAGCTGCCTTTTTACTGGGGCCAAGCCCTGTCCCCTCACACAGGAGCTGCTTGTGGGCCCCAACACCCCCCTCTGCCCCCCACACTGGAGACCACTACAGACCCTGACAATGCACACAAACACCTCTGAACTAGTTATGGGCCCTGACACCCCTCCACAGACACACCTGAGCCTGACGTGGCCCCCAACATCCGTTCCCCATACATGACACACTGCAGACCGCAACATCCCGCTCCTCTACCCGGCACACACCTGAGGTTACCACAGCGCTCGGCCCCGCACCCCCTGAAACCACTATGGCTCCATAAGTCCCTCACACACACGCACCTGAACTCGCTGTGGCTCAACCACCCCGCACACACCTAAAGCCACTATGGGCCCCAACAGCCCTCACGCACACCTGAGCCCCGACACGAACAGCCACAGCCGGGGCCGCTGCAGCCCCTACCAGCCCCACGCTCACACCTGATGTCACCATGCCCCCTCACCGCGCTCCCGCCATTCCCCTCCCGCGGACCCCGCTCCCTCCGCGGCACCGCGCAGGCGGCTCAATCGCGCGCCGATGGCGCGGGCGGTGCGCTCCGTGAGGCGGCGCCGCTCAGCGGCCCGGCCTGAGCTGCCAGGCGGAGTAGCCGAGCGCCGAGCGGGGCCGGGCAGGAAGCGGCGGTGACGGGCACGGCCCGGCGGACACGCTCCGTCCTCCCTTCCTTCTTCTCCTCCTCCTCCTCCTTCTCCTCCTCCTCGTTCCTCCCTGCCCGGGCCCCGCGGACGTGGCCCGCTGCCGCCGGCCGGCACCAGGTGAGGCACCGGCAGAGGGAGCGGCGCCGCTGACAGGCGGGTCCCGCCGGGGCGCGGAGGGCAGGGGGCAGCGCTGGGGCTGGCAGCGCGTTTGGGATAAGAAAGGCACTTTGCGGGGCGCTCGGGTGTCCCGGGGTGTCCCATGGCAGGGCTCTCCCGGGTCTGCCCGGGGTCGGGGCAGCTCCCGCGGGGCTGCGAGTGCGGGGTGCGGGGTCCGAGCGAGCCCGGCCGGGGCAGGACGGGGGCAGCCGCCTCGCACCTCGTGCCGGGGCACCGCCAACAGCCGCTCCTTCCTTCCTTCCTTTTCTTCTTCCTTCGCTCCCGCGTTCCTGCCCGTGTGCCGGGAGCTGTCCGCGGGAGCTCTCTGGAAGTCGGAGCTCCAGCACAGCAGCCCCGAGCGGACGGGAACGCCCCGGTAGGAGCGTGAGGAGAGGAGGGAGAGCGGCCGCTGCCTTCACCTGGAGCCCGGCTCGGCTCGGCTCGGGTGAGCGGCGCTGCCCCGCTGGGATTACCCCGGAATGTGACCGGGTGCGTTCAGGGGAAGAGCGAGCTGCGGTTCTGTCAGCTTTGAGCGGAGTTGGAAGCAGTGACGTGGGTCTGGTGCGAACAGATGTCTCTGTCCTTTAATGACACAGAGAAATGATTTGCTGTAGGTGCTGGATGCCATCGAGCAGCACTCGTACTTGCGTGGGAAGGAGAAGGAAGGAGGACACGAGGCAAGTACTGAGCCTTCAGAATTTTGTTTTGTAAATACTTCTCCTCGTGTGTCCTCGCCCCCCTTCCCCAGGAACGTGAGTGGAATGAATTCCCTAATCCTACAACTATGGCAGTTCTGAACTTCAGTAGCCATTGGGTAGCCCCGGCAGCATCCTGGTTTTCCCTTCCCTGCTCACTCCTGAGCCTGGGCAGAACTGAGCAGCTGGTGCTGGGTTTGCTGTCCCCAGCTGGGCTGTTATCCCCAGCTGGGGGAGAAGCCCGTGGTACTCTGCTCTGGGCGGTGTGTGGAGTGCTGGGCTCACACACAGTCCAACAGCAGCTCCGTGTTTGTTCAAAAACAGCAAAGCAGGCGGTGCTGATCCCGGCCCTGGTTGTGCCAGGAGGGTTTGGAATCTCCCTGCCCATCTTTAGTGATCCACATTAAGAAGGTGGAAGCAGGCAGGGTTCTGCATCCACGTGGATGCTGTTCCACAGAACATAAGGTGATTTAAAGTTGCTGGTACAGCGGTGCTGGCTGTGGTTTGTGGTGCTTATGTTGTTTGAGAATAAGTGGGCTCCAGTCTGTTCCCCGGGGTCTGCTGACATCTTTTAGCAAATGTTTAGAATGCTGCAGTGCTGGCAGTGATGCAGCTTGTTTTGCCAGTGCTCGTTACTTTGGTGTATCCCATACCAGATTTGTGAGAGGACACGTATTGGTGTTTCTCTGTTGATGGATTGTTTGTGGAGAGAGATAATACACCATGCTTGTCCTCTCTATGAGCTTAAAACAGGGCTGTTTCTGGTAGGTAGCTATTTTTAAATATTAGCCCCTGTGTTCTCAGGGGCTAATATAACAATATAGGGCATGCTTTAAATGTAAATACCTGTCTGCAATCTCTCTTTTAACACTCAGCTTCATACAGATACCTGACAATTCTTTCATGCACCCACAGTGAGGCTGCAAACTGTTCCTATCTACATAAATGTCTCATTTATCAAATCCAGATTTCTTATTTGCTGTCCAGCTCATCGTATAACTTCCTCTGGCATCTGATTTGAGGAAACCTTGAGCTGGGTTGTTTCCATCCACCCTTCTCTGTACAAGGGCTTTCAGATTGCAAGCTAATTCTTGTTTGTGTGTGTGTTTTACTTACAGTGATTCTCTGTGAGTACTTCCCTTTTACATTGTTACATCATTATCAGTTAAAAAGGATCTCAGCAAGTCAAGGCTTTTAAAGATGGGATATTTCTACTTGTGTGCATTCTAAATGTGGCTCTTGCATCAGCAGGGTTTTACTGGTAGATTTGCTTTCCATAATGAGTTGCTGGATGGGGGAAAATTTCAGCAGAAATGAGCTCTGTTCCTTCTGAGTAACCTGCTGTCTCCTTTTAAAGGAAAAACCCTGTTTGTATGGAGCAGGGCTGGAGTTTGCTGGACTGCTGGGGAGCAGAGGAGCAGGGACAGGGCAGTGGTCAGGACCAGGAACACAGAGTCGTTGTTTTCTCCTCTTACAGGTTTTTGTTCCAGGTTGTTCTGCAGCCTCGTGAGATGCTGCCATATCTAGGTTATGAGAAATGCCAGGGAAGGAGGACTTTAAATTTTATTTATTTGTTGTTTTGACACAAAAAAAGGTGTCTAAGGTTAATGTTTTAAATAGGAAATACATCTTTTAAGACAGACCTCAGTCTTTTAACAGGACCCCTCTACAGTTCAGTCACAGCATTTACACCAAACTGAGTTTGAATAAAAGTGCAGTTTTGGCATCAAAGGTATTCAGGAAGTAGATGTTTGTAAAGTTCTGTTTCAGCACGTGCTCACCTTTATTAATGGATGTGCTTTCACACATCAGGGAAGAAATCAAAAAGTGAACCTAAAAGAGTATTTTGTTTTATGCTTATTATTTTCAAACAACTTCCTTATTTGGAGGCCATTGATTAAACCAGAAGGATCTGCTTGCCCTTGGCTGTGTAATAAACATGATGCAATTGCCTGATGCCTGCTTGGTCATCAGTTCTTCCAGGGGCAGCTCAGTGAGTTTCTCTGACAGTCTTTCTGTCACTCTCTGAAATCACTCTGGCAGCTTTGTTCTAATTCTCTGTGTGAAGTGTGTTTTAGAAAGTATTGATCTGGTAAATTTAGGGCTCCCTCTGGGTAAAAGGAATGAAATCTCTCCTCTGGTTTTTACATTGGCAGCACAGGTTTGGCTTTTCACTGTGATCCTGTAGTGGGCGTCACCTAAAAGTCATCACTGGCATTGTGTGCCAGGAGCTCTCGTCTGTGAGAGCCTCAGCTCCTCATTAACGAGGAGGAAAGTTGAAACAGAAATTAAAGTAAATAATTGGGCGTGGTCATCCATCTCTTAAGCTACTGAAGGATGTTGGATATCCGAGTTATTAATGGTGCTGTGGCAGCTTCTCAATTGTTATAAAGCCCCACTTCCAGCATTAAAGAGCAATGTTCCTAACATGACATGTTGCCCTTACTCTGTAGAACTAAACCATGGATATTCTCTTCTAACATCCCGTTGGAAATATGAAAAAAGTATATTTTTAAAGATTATATGTATTAATATATTTTAAAGGTTTTGTTCTAAGATTCAAGAAATCTGGAGTACTGCTAGTATTCATTTTAAAATTATTTTTAAATTTATTTAAATGAATTAAATACTACAATTAAGTTGGCTAATAAGTTTGTTTTTACTCAGGATGGCAAAGAACACATTGGATTTGAGCAGGTTGGAAGATTTCTTGTGCATATTCTCACATTTGTGTCACAAATCATTAGTTTAATTTGTAAGGGCAGGGAAATTTCAAATTTAATACAGGGAGCTTACAAAACAAGTTTGTCTGAATTGCTAATGAACTAGGCACTTATGGCCTTGCACAGGTAATAGCTCGATGTTGCTGTAATTACTTTTTTTCCCCACCCTGAATATTAGGTCAAACTGGACTCTGGTTGATTTAGAATTTAATGACACCAGGCATTCCATGGGAGCGTGTGGTCACTCGTGGTCCCTCCTGGGCTACTAAAGGCTTTCAAATAGGGACATTCTCCCAGTTTGGCCTCCATTTGTACTTCTTCCTGCTGTCACTGTTAATTATGATGCTGGGTTACCTGAGAGCCCAAGAAATTCCTCAAAAGCACAGCAAATGATGGCCTTGGTGTTTCATGAGTTTGATTTGGGATGAGCAGGTTTTGTGCTGCAGGTGATGCTGTCTTTGGGAAGAGAGAGAAGAAGCTGTTTGTACTTCCCTGAGAAATTGTCACTGTGAGAGTGGGGATGTTAACCCAAAATCCTGGATAAACCATACACTTCCAGCTGCATTCCCTTGGAGTCTAAAACACACACATGAGTTTGGTTTGGGTTTGTTACTTTCCTACAGAAAAGTACTTCCTGGGGAGTACCCCAGCATCACTGTGGTGCAGAACCTGGCACTGGGAGGAATGAATCTCATATGCAGTGTTTGTATTTCCACACATACCAGGCAGTTTAGGATGAAAGATGTTGGGACTACCAGATACCATCAACATTTTCTGAGCAGGATGTCATCATTAGATTGGAACTGATGAAAGTCAAATGTTGTGGTGAGTCTGTTTTTAGAGAGATGCAGACTGTGCTCACTTCCTACATTAAACCTCATTTTCCCCTAATTTTTATATGCGAGCTGTGATTCTGTTGCACAGAATCTGGCATAATATTGAGCAGATTTATTTAGTGTTGCCCTTGAACGTTGTGAGCATTTAAGCCAGATTTACAGGAACACAGTCAGTGATGATTCATGTTGAGATGATGTTTTTCTCCCTTGTAATGGAACATATGGGACTACGTAGCATATGGTACCACTGAAAATTGTTATACGTGGAGCACTGATTTATTACACAGCAGAAAGGGTTGGGGTTTTCAGTCTAACACTGAGCAGAAAGCTTGTAAACAGCTCTGGCTGTTGGTTTGCATTGGGTGCACTACTGTGTTGTGTGGTAATTTTGAAGGATTCCTTTAAATGGCAACAGAATGCTTCCGAAAGCTGTGTGTCTGCCCTTTTACTATGGTACAGTCTTGTTCTGTGGGATGACAGCTTAAAAAACCTGAAAAAAAACCTTTCAGATGGGAAGCAGAGGTATTAAAATGTGTAAATAGTTTTCTTCCAGTCTTACTATCCAAAACACCTTCTTTCTGTGTTTTTTGTTTGGAATTTTTTAGTTTTTATGTGACTTCTGGAGGGTTGTTTTTTTTTCACTGAGTCAGGGAGAGGAACCAAACACACACCTTGGTCCTTGCTGTGCACCAGGGAAAGTGGACTAAAGTGCAGCTACAGAGAACATAAATTCCAGTCACCTATTTCCTTGTGCTCTCCTGTGTTTCTTAACTATTCATCTTTGGATGATTGTAATCTCTCCAGAGCAGGTATCTCTTCTGCTCTGGCTCTGTAGGGTCTTGCTGCAGGGTAACTGAAGCTCCCAGGTGCTATAGTCATAGGTAATTAATGGCTGGTCATAAATCTTCATTGATTGAGCTTTTTGAGAAATTATTTAAGCAAGAAACTTCATTTAAACCTTAGAATGGTGCTTGTGTTTGTCTTTTTTTCTAACGACTCGATTTATTTGTACATCTTAAAGTACTGATTAAAACAGGCTTTATGCTAAACTTACTTTTGTTAGGCCAAAAATACATAATTAAGAAAGAATATATATTGTAAATTTTTGGGATAAAAAATCAGATGAGCCTTTTTTCCTCCTTACTTGGTTAGTGACAATCTGCCTCTCAGTTCAGGGTTTCTCGTGTGTCTCTGCTTGTTCTGCCTGGTTCAGGTAAAATTGGAGTATGCAGTGTCCTCTAGAATGGCAACAGATATTTGACATCGTTAAAAACTGCTGTTATTTAATAAGAGGAAGTCATATCTACCCTTGAGGGAATTAACTAATGACCTCTTGTTAACCATCGCCTTCAGGATCTTAGATCCTCCCTTCGCTTGCCTCATCCTTAGTCATAGGTTGGAAGAGGAAAACAGGCTTTTTCCCCTCCCTCCCAGCTCTTGAGCAGTTTCTCAACTGGAGATGAACTGATGGTTGACCTAAACCCTGTGAGGAAACTCAAGTGGGGGCCACACTCCCTTTCCCCTTGTGGAACATCCTGCTGGTGTTAAAGCTTACACACAGCGTCTCAATTAACTCCAATTCCCAGCTTTAGCCTGCACATTAAATACTTTTTGAAAAGCATCAGCCCAAATGAATTTTAATTCCAAGCCCTTCTAATCTCAACGCTGGCAGTGGTGTCAGTTTTAGCTCTTGAAAAGAGGGGAAAAACATTTCTTATCTGGAAAGTATGCGAGTGGCAGAGCAGATAAGATAATTGAGCCCTAAATGTGAGCTGGGATGGAAACAGGCTCTGTTGAGAGTCAGGTCTCATCCTCTGTGCCACAGTCCAGCGGTGCTTTAATGCATAATAATCCAGGCAGTTTGCTCTTCCTGGGCAGGACACAGGGAATTTTCTCTCTGCTGCTTTTTCATTAAGAGACACGAGCCTTTAGTTCCAGTGTGAGATGTTCATGTTCTCAGAGTCAGGAGTTTTCTGTCATTTGGGAGGCAGACAGCCAAAAATAGCATTTTATGGCTCTCCTGCCTGTAACAACAGTTAGCTGCTAAAGTGAGGAATAGAAATTAAAAAACCTTCCAACTTGTTATTCCACTCAGGAAGCTTTTTCTCAAAATTTCTTGTGTGCTTTTTATCTGTGGTGCGTTTCCTTTGTGGAGGATCCCCAGAGAAGACAAGTTTTCCATTTCCAGCTCTTCATTGGACTGAGAGCTCCTGCTGTGGTTTAGGGGTTGTGTGTTCATCACTTGGGCATGGCCCACATGGGTGGGAGGGAGCAGCACAGGTACCTAAAACCAGAATAAATGAGTAACTACAGGAATTACTATTTTGCTACACAAAGTCTTATTGTCTTCTGTTTGCTTTAACTCTGCTTTTGTAGTTTTCCACTTGGTATCATAGGGTTGCCTTACTAGAAATTACATTATTTCAAGTGAAGTTAGACTCTTAATGAATGAGACATAAGAGGGTTTTTGTTGCAAAAATCAGTATTTGATGTAGTATTTTGCTGCAGGAATTGTAGCCCAGGAGTTAGACCTGCTGCAGGTATTGAAGCTGTAGTGCAGAAAAAGATCTGCTTCTTTGTAGTGCCATATGGAAATGCCATGAATCAAAATATCTCACTTAGGCATTCGAGACCTGCAGAAATTACACGTAAATGTGTGATAATGCAGTCTGAGCAGTTGGAATGATTAATTTGTACAAGTGCTCCAGATTTTAGGTGTGTTGGGTGCTTTTTCTACATTGCAGGTTTCCAGTTCTTGTATTACAGGGAGATTTCTGCCAGTCTGACTTGGTGCCTTAAAGGAGAAAGTTGCTGACTCAGGCTTGTTGTTAATTTGCTTTTTCCTGCCTACCTGGGTATTTTAGAGCAACGCTGTTTATATTTTTAGAGCAGTCTTATATTTTTTGATCTGCTGAGCCCAAACCAGAGGTGGTCAAATGAGATTGTGGTCTGATCTATTAAGACAGTTTGTGCTGCATCCAGGCTCTGGAGATATCCAGGGAGGCAGAGGGATGGGATCCCAGTCCCAGTGCTGTGCAAGCTGGTGCCTGGAGCCCCAGGCTACCAGTGCAGCTCTGCTGGTGTTTAAGGTCAACTCCTTGCAAATATTTTAGCAAGGCTTATATTCAAATGCTATTTATAAGACCAGACTAATTTCTTTCCTCTTAATGATGGCCTTTTGGCTGATGACAGGGCTGGAATCCTGAAGATCTGGATTCTGTATGCCACTAGTCATCTGTGTATCCACAGGGAAGTTGTTTGCCAGCTTTCTGCCTCACTTTTTATCTGTACTTAAATAAAAAAAAAAAAAAGGCTGACTAATACCTGCCTCACAGGCTGTGAGAGCACAGTTAGTAGCCTCATGCTGTAGGATCTTTGGAAAACGCTGTAGGAATGTTCAAGGGGCTTATTATGGTTAAGGTCCTGCAATGAGAGAACTGGTTAAGCCTGGCTTATTGTTAGACCATTCATTAAGAAGCCTAAATAGCTGAAGCTCTGCTAGTGGCTGTTCCTGGCTTCACCTGCAATTACCCTGGGCAGATGTAGGCTGCTGCAGCTCTGGAGCAGCACTGGAGCATCTGCAGGGATGTTGGAGCCTGCAGCTCCGGGAGCGCCCCGCTGCCATTTCACGGCTGGCTTTGCATGCAGGTCATGCTGTAGCTCAGGGAGTTCTGGCAGCTCAGCATGGTGATGATGACTTATTCTGCCACTAGTGAGCCCTCAGCACCTTCATGCCAAAAGAAATGCTGTATGACCAGCTGAGGTTTTCGTGTGTGTCTGCCTAACTCGGGATTCACCTGGTTTTGCTTTTAAAAAATTTTGTTCTATTTACAAAATCCTTTAAAATGTATTAGGCAACAGAAATTTTAGTATTAAAAGGTGTAAACCAACTATTTAAAAACTCTTAGATCTTAAAGCTTTTGAAAATCCCTGAAGCTTTTGTGTGAATCCTCACATTGTGGCTTTTAAAATTAATTTGATAGTATGTTTAGAAAGTATCTATCAGAATTTCTTCCCTTCTGCCACCATTATAATAACATAACTATGCAAGGAAAGGCAAAATCCCCATTTTTGGGAAAGCCAGATATCAGTGTTTATTTCCCAAATCAAGTAGTCATTAGCAATAGTACCTTATTAAAGTTTAATAACTTTCTTAAAATTCACACTCACTTGGAAGTCAAGATGCAGCCTTGACAGCTGGAGGTCCAAATCCAGACAGTTTTATTTATCTTTGCAGTTTCATCTCTCATTATATACAAAAGTTGTTTTCTGTGTCTTGGCAGATTGGAAATGTATTGACTGAAAGAAAAATAGAAATTTGGATTCCTATTGAAACACAGGACTGGAGGAGGCAGGGATCAGGGATTGGGAGCAGGAAATGGATTGGTTGTGAATTTAAACTGTGCATTTAAAATCATGAGTCTGCAAATTAATATTAATTTTGAGCTGATTTTAGTACTGAATCAAAACCAGCTGTTATTCCACCTTTCTCCCACTGAGCTGGGCTGGCACAAACCTTTGTGCTACCAGGGATGGTTCAGATTAGCAAACTGCTCCAGCTCTGAAGTAACCAGGGCTAGCAAAGCCAGAGATTGGGAGACAGGGACAGACAGAGGATGAGGATGGACAACACAAACTTCTCCTGCTGAATTACACCATGAGTATTTTTCTTAAAATAAACCAAACAAAACTCCTCCAATGCCACTGCTGGATTTCAGTTAATGAGTAAATTAACGAGTTTCACTTTCTGTTTCTTGTGCATGGGTTGGCTCCAGCAGCCTTTGGGTTGTCCTGGGGAAGACTCAAATCATCGTTAGCACTCCCTCCTTTTACTGGGTTTTATTTACTTGAAGTGCTTTTCTTAGGAATCCAAATTTTGATGCTTTATATTATTTGCACCTGCTTGGGTTTTTTTTTTTTTTTAATAAGGTTTTGTATTCAGATTTGACCAAGGAAAGGCTTTTCTGAAAGGCTGACACACTTTGCTGTATATTCATTGCTCAGTGTTTTATAATCTACATGGACAAGTATCCCTGCCTTACAAAGTGGGGGAAAATCCCAAGCAGAGTGCTTGTATCAAGGCACTGACAATATTGACTAGATGATGATAAAGGTATTCTCAAACATGAAGTTGTATTTCATATTTCAGGTGTACAGTGGCTTTTTAAAGTGTTTGGCTGTGGCCTCATGTGACAGGAATCACGTGGAGGTGAAAAGTTACTTTGTAATATTAAATCCTATTTGTTGTTTAAGTGTGAGAATTACTTGCAGTATATAACCAAGATCCTAAAGTTAGAAAAGGAAGCACCAGTTTATATTCATTGTCTACAAATAGACTGTTTCATTAATACAAACGAGGAGAGTTTGTTTGTTATTTTCTTCAGGAAGATCATCATTTTGGGTAAACAATGCAGCACAAGAGAAGCCTTTCTGAGCACTGCTAAGCCCACCTGGCTTCCAAAGCCATCCAGGGAATTTGTGGTGGGTGTTTGAAGAATAAAACATCTCAGTTTAAAGAGCATTTGGCTGCTGGTGAGGGGGCCTCCCCATCCAGAGAGTATTTGCAGCTGCTGTCAGTGAAGCTGTGGGTGAGAGCCTCGAGGGCGTGGAGAGAGGAAGTCAGAAAACTTTCATATTTATGATCTGTCTCTGAACAAAGGGGACGTTTAATTGGTGTCATCATTCATCAGTTAGGAACTCCTGCAAAGCAGAGCTGAAAGGCTGAGGGGCAGGATGGAACCCCCTCTGTGTCCTGTGCCTCTGTATTCTAGCAGCCTGGAGGTTGTGCCAGAGGTGGGATTGTGGAGGTGAGGAGCTCCCACTCGCCCTGGCAGGAGGAACTGGTGTCACAGAACCACAAGGGTTTGCTGCTGCTGTATGGAGCAGGGGGATGTGGGGCAGAATCTGAGCAGGGAGTGAAGAAACCTGGCAAAACTCGTTGTCTTAATGAGGGAAGGGATGGCCGTGGTGGGCTGTGTGCTGCTGGGCACTTGTAGTGGGCAGGTTGGTTTTGAAAAAGCAGGGGATTTAACCACCAAAGAGCAAAAGCTGGTGGTGAGAGGTGTCCAGGGAGCTGCCTGTGTGTGTGTGTGCGGTGGGGAAGGTTTTGGTTCCTGTTTGGGGATGTCCCCACCCTGCCCAGGCTGCTGTGCCCAGCAGGTATTGTTCCCTCTGGAGCAGGGTGATGTCAGCTCCATGACCTGGAGCCTTCTCCTGGGCTCTGTGGGGGTTTGTTGGTCTTTCTGGTGTCAGGGCACCAGTGGAACAAAAATTAATATTGTTAGAATTTTGATTCCATAAACTGTCACGTGATGTATTCTGTCTGCTCCGGGGAAAATCTGTATGCAGTGCACAGGGGTTTTCTTGTTCAGGAATTTGTGTGCTGCCTTTTTTTTAGGTCAGGCCAGGGGAGAACACTTTGCCTTTTTACTGGGAGCTTGCAAAGATTTTGGAGGATCTTTGCTGCTTTTGTAGGTCACTGTGATGTCTTGGGCCACCTTTGAGTGGGACATCTGCACAACTGAGTTTTAGTTTTACATTATCATACATTTCCTTTTTTTTCCTCTCCTCCCCCTACTACTGCTATCATCCTTTCTGTTCTATGTCTTAAAACTAAGGATCAAACACACCTTAAAATGTCCTCCTTAAGAGGTTGCATGTTCCCTGTATTGGCATAGCATTGAGATAAATGAATGTGCTGATGTTCTACAGTGAGATTTGGAAAAAAAATGAGTTAATGAGACATCTGGGTGGAGGGAGCAAGCCTCAAATGAAAACTGCTTTTCTGTTTTATGACAAGCCAAAATATTTTGGAATTAAAAGCAAAACTGAAGCTGAGTAAATTGATTTTTTTTTTTAACCACTTCTACTTAGAGCTTGTTTGATGTAATTACTGGGGCGTGACTTTGAGTTTTGGGCATGACTTTGTGGCTTGTTAACATCGGGTTGAGCCTCTGATGTTGCAATGAAGAAGGAAGTGAGCGTGTGTCTGCTTGGGGAGGGGGCCTGCAAAGCACTTCTGCCTGCCTGCATAAGGTGGGAATTGCAGCTGGCTGAGTATTTTTAGCTTCAGAATACCTCATTTTGAATGTGAATTTTGTTTTTTTCGTGTTTAGTAAATTAAGCTCTCAGTTACTGCTTTAAAGAGGTTTTTTTAATATCAAAATGCACTAAACGCATGAGTTCTTCACCCCAATTTTATTCATGAAAGATTTGAAGTTCTTTTTTTAAACCTCCAACGCTGCAGGACTGGCTGTGATGCATTTCCCAAGTGTCTCTTGTCCTCTGTTGGTTTTTGCAGTTGTGCATCCACGGGCAAGGATAGAGGTGTTGTAGGGATTGCAGGGAGAGATGAGGCTTTATAGCTCAGCCTCTGTTTCTCCAGCTTAATTAAAGAAAAAAAAAAGAAAAATAGTGGTTCTGGTTTTGTTCCCTCCTTGTAAAAACATGCAGCAATAAGGACTTTTTTCCTGGGTTGGAGGGAGAGGCAGAAGATAGCCTCAGTTTCCATCAGTGTTTTCCAGTCATTGCTTGTAACAGAAGTGATTCACTTTTGTTCAGTTGTTCATCCTGGCCTGAGGTGAGACATATAGAATGTTTCTATTTTAAGCTCCTCAGCATAATGGATGAATAAACTCACCCTCCTTATGGTTTTTGCCACAGTGGGTGAGCTTTCCTTCCTGGGATCTGTGTTTTGCTGCACTGGCCTAAAATACTCACCCTCTGAAAGCTCTTGGTGTGCTGTCAACACTGGTGGAAGAAAATGTTCTGACCATTGTGCTTCAGGGTTGCTGATCTTAAACTGCACTGTTAAAAATAACAAGTTTTCTGAAGGCACACAGTGATGCTTTCCTGGCTCCCTGCCTCCTCCCCCCAATATTGATGTGATTAAATGCCACCAAAACTCAGCAATCTCTTAGGTCAAGTGCATAGCCATGTGCATTTGCTGCAGCATTAATAGTGCTTATTCCAGCTTTCTCAAAGAAAATTAAGGATTTTTTCATAAATGGGAGTCTTCTGCTTGGCACAGTAAGTACTCCACAAGCAGTGTATGTACCAGAGCATAGAGTTTTGAGATTATTTTCGTACTGCTTTAAACTGTCTCATGCTGACTCAGTGTGGCTGTAAAAGGCTGAAGTCTTGTGATCTAGAGCAAGTTGTTTTTTTTTCTGATGGGAGAACAGGTGTATGCTGGAGATCAGCCTTTCTCTAGGACCAAAACATTTTTTATGGTGATCTTGAAGGATCAGCTTTCCTCAAACACCATTTCACTCGCTGAGCTTTGGGATCAGTGTGTCTTTGCCAGTGCTATGGTGGGCCTTTCACATTTTCTGTTTCAAGCAGCTGCAGTGAAGTCTAGAGTGTCTTCTCTGAAATCAGACAGACCTGATGGCAAATGCTTTCAATTATGGGTTCAGTTAATCCACGCTGGAAGGAAGGACAGGGCAAAAAGGCATTTCCAGGCTGATGGTGGCAGAAGTACCTTTAACTGTCTGAATTCCTTGTAGCTTTTCCAGGATCTTTCTACAGTAATCTGGGCATATTCCACTGTTTTCAGAAGCAGCTTTAAAATGTTATCCTCCCACCTAAATTAGATGCCAAATGATGCATTTTCTGAATTGAATCAAGAAACCTCTGATGGTTCAAATGGAAATCTTGAGCCCATGTGTAAGGCTGCCAAATTTATCTGCTGAGGTGTGGCACTCAGAGCAGGTGGTTAAAGAGCTCTGCTGCCTCTTTTGGGACTGTCTTAAACCCACTACCCAAACCATACCAGAACACAAATCAGACTTTGCTGTGGAATTTGTTTGAAAAGCTTTTGCTGGCTTGTATTTAATTTTAATGGTGATATATTTTAATTGGATGTCAAAAAACGTGCTTCAGATGAATACAATGCACTTCTCTTTATGTGCTGGTCATCTTGTTCCTTGTCCTTAAAGTGCTTGGGCTCTGTGTGTCCCTGTTTGGGAAGATAGTGCAGCCTTTTGAAGGACACATTTTCTGTGCAGCCTTTAAAATCTCTCGGGTTTGTTGAGTGTTTGCCTTGGGTTACCCTTTGAGATTTACAGGGTGGTTTGTGTTTGTTTTGACTGTTACTTTATCTCACTTTCCCAGTAAGTGCAGTCTCTTCTGGCCATGGGTGATAGGAGGGGAGGATGAGGAAGTTTTGGGAGCCTGTGTTTGGAATGCTGCGCTTCAGCGGGCACGCTTGGATTCTTTTCCTTAGCCTTTGTGTTGATTCTGTGATTGAAAGAGCTGTGAAGGTACTGTGATGATGGAAATGAATTAAATGGTTAAATGTCTTAATCATTCAGATGTGAAATGTCCTTTCTGCTTGTACTTCCCTTGCTGTTCCTGTGTATTGGCTAATCTTTGGTGACAAAACACTCCTCGTCTTGCCCTTGCACAGCAAAGGGGCTTCCTCAACTCATTTATTAATCTTTAAACTTGATATTGACACTTCACTTCCAGGTTTGGAAGCAGTTTTACACTGCAGACACACAAGTCAGTGGTCATATTTACAGTGTAGTGGTTGGTTCATATCCCCATGGCAGGCTGGGGGGTGTTTGCCTGTGTGTTATTCTGCACACACTGTGGGAATTGTTGTGTCTTCCCAAGTAACACTCACGCAGCAGTAATGGACATGAAATGGGTTTTAAAACACAATATAAAAATGGCAGTGCTCACATTTACCAGAGCTGTGAATGATGCAGTGCTGAGAGCTGGTGGTCTGTGTGTTGAAGGATTTGTGCAGATGTATTTCTGGGTGGGTTGCTGGTTTTTTAAGAAGTATTTTGAAGTGTGTGTGTGTAGTGGGGTAGCTGAATCATCCTCTGTGGAAAAGAGCATTTTAAATCTACTTATTCATCCACTGCCAGCACAGGTAAAATCTTTGGGTCCTCCTTTTATCAAGGCTGGGTGAGTGCAGAGGTGCAATGTAGGAGTCCTGTGAGTTAATTCAGGCTGAACTGAGCTCCTTCTGCATCCCATCAGGGCTCCTCAGGGATGCTGTGCTTCGTGGGCAGGGGCAGCTGAAATTCAAATTGGGGCAGCCAGGTCACTGCACGGATTCTGCAGATGCTCCTGAGGTGCAGCTTCTGGCCACGACTGACCTCGTGTGCCCAGCAGCCCTTGTTGCTTGGAGACACTGCTGGATCTTAAACCTTGCTTTGGAAACTCAGTTCCTGCAGTTCTGGGGAGCAGCAGTGCTGTGCTTGTCTCCATCCAACAGTTAAGCTGCTTAGAAGCCACAGTTTTAATCTTTATGGAGAAGGAAATGGGAGTGTTGCAAGCACACTGTATATAATGCACATAATTACTGACATTACCCACACTGCTCCTACTGATACCAACCCTGGGCATGCAGCTGGCACTTCCCCAGAGAGGTGACACATGACAAATGTGTTATGGCCATTTTGCTGAGCAGGTTTCCTGTAACAGCTGCCCATGAGCTGCTCTTCAGAGTCCCAGAGACCTCTGACAAATCTGGTTTGGTTTGTGTTTCAGTAGTGCTTCCTGTAGCATTACTTAAAATGCATAAGGGCAAGTGGAGGCCATTGTGTGCACAGGCCTGCCTATGCTCTTTCCTGTTGCTTCAGGGAATTTGGGTTTGTGTTTTTGGGAGAGCAGGAGGGACCTGGGAATTAGGTAGATCTGTGAACATAGAAGTTTTGGTTATAATATTCAGATTTTGTGTCTTCGTCTCCTCTTTGTAGCACTGATTGCAGCTAGAAACAAGACACTGTATTAGTATGATTGTGTTGACATCTGTGGATTCTGCTTTGGTATTGAATGAATGCTGCTGTGCAATTAAAGGCCATATGATGTCTGAAAAGGAAGACATGCTGATAAAATTGATACTCTCCTTCAGAACTAAAACCAACTATGGATTCCTGCAGCCTGGTCTGTGCCTTACTTTATTGCTACCAACTGTAGTGATCTGATACTTTAGAACAAACCCATAATATAGTATAAATATTTGCAAAGAATTTCAGCTTTACTTTACATCAAGTGTTTTTTGAAAAGCCCCTGACCAGAAGTCTTCTAAAGAAAATTCAATGTCTGGGAAAAAAAAAAAAAATTAGGTGATCTGATGCTGGCAAGAGGGTTCTGTGAGTGCTGGGGAAAACTCTGTGTATTAGTAGTTCTATGTCCTTGTTGACATCCTACTGCTAATTTATTATAGTAACATGGCAGACTATTCAAGTAGGGTGCCACATTGAGCTAAACTAGGTGGAAATATATATTTCAGTACATGCTTGGAGAAATTTTGTCAGCATAAATATTGCAGATAAGTGGGTGGTGTCACAATTCACGGAAAGTTTAATGCACTCTTAAGAGAGCTGAAGAATGGTCTGGAGTTGCAGAGGGAGCCTGGATGAGTTTGAGGACTCATTCTCAGTAAAACCAAACTCTCACTTGTGGATTTATCCCTTTATTGGTATAGCAAATAGTTTTTTGTCCTCAAACCGAGGGTTTGTGACCCTCTTTGCAGTCCCTTCCTTGGTGAAAATGAGTGAATCTTGCTCTGTGTCCATGGTTTGTGTAAGCAGATATCCCTCCAGTTGTTGGTTTGTGGTGGGTTTGTTTTAGGCTCTCTCCATTGATGATTGAGGCTGTGACTTGCACTATTCAAAAGTGAGGTGGAATTTCTCTTTTGTCCTACTGGATTTTTATCAAGAGTCCAGGTAATTCAAGAAGGCCGTGGTGTGCTCTCTGAAGGTGAGACTGCTGCTGTTTGGTAATTCTAGGAGCCCCAGGCCTTATCTGGAAGGGTTATTAGTTGGCTGCTTGCACACAAATGTCTGAGCTCTTCTCAGATTAGAAGTCAAACCCAAAAATGTGTCTTTAGCTTGAAATGTATAACCAGTGCCAAAACTGCATGTGTCTTCATCACAGTCCTACATCTATACACTTTCTTTGCAGCTGTTTTGATCATGGACTAAAAATATTGAAATTGATCAACACAGTATAAAATAACTTCCTAAGTTTGGTGTGCACCTTGGATTTTTTTTGCCTAGCAAAAGACTCCATACCTGCTAGGTAAGAACCAGTTCTGTGCTGTCAGTGAGGCTCTGTTCCTTCCTTAGAGGCCATCTGGTAACGTGACCTGACTCTTAAAATCCCAATCATTCTGGTTTACCTCAAACCTCAGGTAAGTTCAAATTTTGCTCATCACAGTGCCTGTGTTGTGGTGGTAACTTGTTTGGAATTGAGAGGTGGACACGACCAGGATGCTTTAGGCTCAGGGTTTACTCCTGAGGCAGCAGCTGCTGTGGATGTGTCCTCAGAGAGGCTTTTGTGGGGCTGTCACACATCTGGGTGAGGGGACAGTGACAGATCCAGCTGTTGGCAGGGTGAACACAAAATATCTCTGATTCAAAACATCTGGAGATGCTGGAAGCATCCTGTGGCTGTTGAAAATGGAGCATTTCAGGTCTGGTGTTTTGGAGTGAAGTCAGAAGGTGAGAAAGAGTTTGGTCCTCTGTGGTTTTGTCTAAAACTGAAGGTGCAGGGGGAGAGTTGAGATTATTTGACGTTAGGGGAGGGACAGATGTGGTAAGAGATTATAGAGTTAGTGATGCAGCAAGTGCTCTGAGGTGTTGTTGCATATTTACTTCCCTTCTTCAAAATGTCCTCAAATTCCTGCAATTTATTTAAATTAGTTTCTCTTCTTCCAGTCTCTTCTGACCTTTAATGTTTCCTGGCAAAATTTACATTGCATTCAAATTAAACTGGGGAATATTTTCCCCAAACAATCTTTCTAATTGTGATCTCTTACTTGAAATCTGCAGCGAGTACGTTAAATGTAATGTACATTTATTGATAGAAGTTATTTTTTCTCATTTGTGTGGGTGTTATATACAGTCACTTCACTGTTTCAATCACTGGCTGCCTGACTGGTTCCTAGAAAATACAGGGGAATTTCCTACCATGACTCATCTTGGAAGTAGCAGATGCTACACGCTGTCAAGCTGTGTATGGTAGCTCTGGAGTCTCAATAAATTTAATTGAGTGTTGGGGACACAAAAATATATTGGATTACTGTAATGATTACACACTGCTACTGTTTATCCCTTTTTAATGAGGATGCTTAAGCAAAATCTTTATAAAGGTGGTGGTGCTTTCTTCCCTTCCTGTCCTGTGGCACTCCTGTGAAAACGTGTTTCTGCTTTGAAATTTCACTTTTACCTTGCTGTCACTGGGGGGTGACTCTATTTTTAGTACTTTATAATTCCAAGAAACCTTCCCCATATTTTTTATTTTCCTTTTTTTTGGTTCTTACACTCTTGAAAGTGACCCCTGATGCGTGTGTCACTCAGAAGCAGCTCCAGTCCCTTGGCAGCAGCAGATTGTGTCGCTGGCAGTGGGTCTGTGCTCCTGGGGAGTTGCTGGGTCCCTGCTGGTGCCAGGCACAGACGTGGGGCTGGCAGTGCTGTGCCATGGCCAGCAGGCTCAGGGGGCTCTGCAGGGTGTCCCGGTGCAGGTGTGTGTTCAGGGGGATCACACTGGGTGAGCAGCAGCACAGGGGGATGGGATGGGATTAACCACATCCTGGACTGAACTGTGCCCTGCTGGCATGGCCAACCTGCTGGGGACTGAAGAGGCCAGGAGCTGCTGGGGTGCCTGGCACGGAACACAGCTCCACAGGGGACAGGGGCGGTTTGAAGGGATGGGGAAGGGAGTGGCTCTCCTGCAAGCTGAACGTGCCAGATGAGATACCCAGCTCTGCCTTGTGCAGCCTCGGGATCAGTTCTCATTTCAGCATTATCCAAATAAACCCAACCTGCTGCTTCAGCAGCTGTTTCTTCCCGTGTGGAAGTCTGGATTCCCACGCAGGGACGGATCTTGCCTGGAGGCACGTGGTGCTCCAGAGGAGCCCCAGAGTGTCAGTGGAGTGCTGTTGTGTCCAGACCCACTTCACATCCAAGAGATCCTTATGGCCTGCCCTTTTCCATAGCTAAGTGAGGGTTGGCTGGCTGAGAGTGAAATGTAAAGCTTTGGGAAGCAGTGGAATGCCAGGCTGTTGGTGTACAGGGCTCTGTGGGATGCCCTTACCCACCTCCTTTGTGTAGAAGCTGTAGGACCTGGAGACACAGGGCCATCTGATGCTTGGGGAGTATTTCCTGAATTTACTCCTTTGGCTGCCCAGAATATGTGGTATTTATCTTCCTGACGTGTCATATGACTGTATTTTAACGTGGGGCTTGTCAGGTTGGGAAGGTCGCCCTTCCTGGTGTTGGGGGCTAATCTGGAAGCGAACAGAAAAACACTGCCTGGGATTCTCAGCCCTGGATTTGGGGGCAGTTCCTTTGTTCAGAAACACAAAATGAGCAGTGTGTCCCTTATCATCCAGGGCAGGCAGTGAAATATCTGAGCAAGGATGGAATTACATTGTTACTTGAGGTTTTCTGGGAGAAGGACGAGTCCTTAAGTGCTTTTCTTTGCTGCGCTCTGGATTGCAGAAACGGCTTTTGCTGTAGTGGCACTGGAGCAGCAGCTCTCGCTGGGAAACTGCAGCCTTGCATTTGGCCAAGGAGCCAGTTCTGCAAAGCCAGGCCTAGCTGTGGTTCCCAGCCCCAGCCTGGGGTCGGTGGGACAGGGAGGGGGCCCCGTCCCTGCCGTGCCTGGAAAAGAGGAAGCCTGGAGCTGAACCTCGCCGCGCTGCACTTCCCTAGAGAGCGAGACGAGGAGAGCAGTTCCTCTGCTGGGCCTCATCCATGATTAATGCAGAGTTTAAGCACAGTATAGGCTTGCTCTGCAGCCTTGCTCTGCTCCTCATATTCTCTGGGATGCTTTGCTTCTCACCAAAGAAACCTGTAGCTGAGTTTTTCCAACAGCATCGTCTCAAATGGTTGGAAGCTTCTGGGTTTGAGTTTGCAAGATAAATTCTGTGGTTATTTCTGATATTTATTTTTTCCAAAGTCACATCATACTTAAATTTGGCCCGGTTAGAAGTATTCAGTTCTGGTGCATGCTGTTTGTATACAAATATTTGGTGTTTTTCCCCTGTAGTTACACTTTTGAAAGTGTTGATTCTTTTCAGCATTATAATGAAAAATCACCAAAATGTACAGTTATTTAATTCAAAAAGTTTTAGCAGAAGATTTCAGTGCAGCTTCTCCTGAAGGGTTTCCCTCCTTGAAGGCAACAGCTTTAAAATTACACATGTAAAACTCTTCTAAGACCATTCTTCTTGTCATATTAGATTTAGTTATACATTTGTAGTAGGTATTGATTAGTTAGGAAGACTCACAAAGGAGTTTTTTCCTCATTCTTCCTGTCTAGAGTATCCTTTTCTAGGAGCCTAGAAGCTCCTGTACACCAATGACCCTGATCCAGGTGACTTTCTGAAGTCCCCTGAGCTCCTTCAGCACTTTGGGCTGATGTGATCATAAAGTAGAAGACTGAACTATCACAAATTTATTAGTTAATAGCAGAATTTCTCAGTCCTTTGATTAGTGACAATATTTCTCAGTCTGCAGAAAAACATATTTCATTCATAGAGTGTCTCGGCTGTGCTTAAAATTAACCAGAACAAAATAATGAGAAGCTGTCCCCAACTAAAAATATTCCTCACTTAGACGTTGGGATTGGGTTCTTTCATGGTTTTACTACAAATATCCCCTTAGGTTCATTATGCCTTGGATGCTGGATCCATAAAATAGGGCTGTTAATAGGGACACGAGGCACCAAGTAGTGCTGGAGACTTTCAAAAACTGGTAATTCCTTGATTTATTCATAAAGCAGGGAGAATAACTCTTGAAAATTTGATCAGATGCCAGTTCCTTCAGTAGCCACTCGATCCAGAAAGCTTTTTATAGCTGTGCTAACATCTCTGAGGACTGTTAGGCTTAATTAATGTTTAAGACTCTTGTACAGAAGATGTCATGAAAAGGGAAGCTCTTCTGAGGGAGCATGGGGAGGCAGGGGGGAATTTGGCTTCAGGGAATGGGAAGGCAAAGGATGTACCAGCATTTGAGTTGAGGAACTTTGTGTCTGTTCTCTCACTTAAAAATACCCTTTCTGTGTTTTTTAGAGAATTACTATTATTTGGGGTGTTGAATTGACAGGTGTGTATGCAGAATCCTTCACATGGACTTTTTTTTAGATATTTAAAAGCAAATCTAGGTTATAAAAAACACAGAATGGCCTTCTTTAAAGTATATATCTATCACAGAAAAGAAGGCTCTTTTCTGTGGTATGAGGATGGCTAAGCCTGATAAAATGGTTCTGAAAATGTTCACTGTCAGGCAAAACACTCTAATTTCTCCCATCTGCAAAACAAAATAATATTTATATTCTCTGAAGGGTCAAATGAGGGGACCATTTCTCTGGGAAACTGAACATCTTCTTCTTGTACATAAACTTGTTATGGATCCAAAAATGAGTATTTTCTCATGAGCACTGCACAAATACCTTCAGGGCTATGCAGCATGTCATCTAACAGCAGAAAACCTTTATCCTGTGGGCATTTCTGGGGCTACAGTGGGGTTGGGTGAATTCTTCATCAGGAGAAAATTGGCTTCATCTATTGACATCTTGCTTAACAAATTATCAAACCTCATTTCCCTGCTCTTTTTCCTCAACACACACTTCCCCAAAATCTAAATTACAAAAGGTAAATGGAAAATAAACTGTAATCACAAGGTAGGAATGGTGGAATAGATATTTGTGTATTTTTAACTGGGGAAAAAAAAAGCTGAATTATTTCAGAAGAATTTGCCTTTAATGCTGTGAAAGGTGTATTTTTGTGGTTCAGAACCCTGTAGCTCATGTAAATACATTTCTTAGAGGAATTTAAGCTGAGTATCTGCTCCCTAAGCAGGTGAGGTTGACATCATGAACTGAGAGGAGAGTGAAATGTGGGAAAACAGGAGATTTATCCATCCCTGCTGCTGGGGAAGGACTCCAGTCTGTCTTAATAGAAAGCAGAACTGGGATAGGCTGACGTAAATGCCTGATTTTTTCTGATTTAATTCCAACAACATCGCCTGCAGGGGAAAACACTGTTGGCAGAGACATTGCTGGTGATGAAAGCTTTAGTGTAGCAGTTAAGGTTAGTTGTCTTTAGACAAAAACCTCATGTTTTGTTTAATCTCCATTCAGGTTGTTTTTTTTTTTCTTTCCCTTTTTTTTTTTTTTCCCTGGTTAAAAAGGTAACAAGTAGGGCATCAAGATCCTATCAGTGAATGAACTATGGATGTTTTATTCAGCAAAAAGACCATTTTGGTTTCTCTTAGAAAAGTTTATAATTGCTTAATTGCATGAGATTTAAGATTACTGAAATTCTGCTAGAGCCTTCAAAGCCTGCTTTGTTTAGCATTGCTTTCAAGGTGAGGCTTGCAGGAAAAAAATGTAGTGGAGGATTTTATTTTAATAAGAAATAGGGAGTTTCTGTCAAAAGTAAAGACTGAAAATCAAGGATGCCCAGCCTTATCTGGTGGTCTTAAGCTCGGGATTTTTCCCCTGCAAAGACAGCCTTGCTACAGCAGAAATAATACAATAAATAAGCACTTGTGTAACTGGGGCCTTGCTCACACAGTCGTGGTGGCTTGGAGCTATTTTATCTCAATATCTGTCCAAATAAACAAAGCTTTAAGTGGCCAAGTGATGCCTGAACATCTCTCTCTGGAAAGCACTGGGCTTTAGCTGCTCAAGTGGCTCTGAGAAAGTTGTTTAGATCAAATTAGGAAATTGTGGAACACTGGGATGCTTCCTGGCAGTATTTGTAATGTTTTAGCTCTGGCCATGGTCAAATGGAGTTGTTTGTCAGTGGGAACCAGTCCTGAGCCAGCCTTGGTGGTGACAGGAATGCTGCTTGAGGTTTTGATCAGTGTTTTATCTACAGTAACCATACTTCAAATGGCTCTGATTCCCAGAACATCCTTGGAATAAGTCTGACAGCTCCAAAGAGCCCTAGAAAGTATAACTGGAATTTGTCTGTGAGATGAAAACAAATCTACAGAGAGGAAAAAGAGGGGTTTTTGCCACAGAAATATGAAATAGATCAAGGGTTTTTATTCATTATCTTCAGCTGTCATTCTAGATGTTGGAATACACTGAAGTGCAGTATCAAACAGAACTATAATATTTGGCAAGGGTAATTTCTTACCAGGAACAACAAATGTGGCTTAAACCAGGTTTTTGTTACTTGTCAGGGTAACAGCAGGTTTGGAGTCAGATGGTTTGAGCAGGTGCCTGTGAAGGAAAGAAAAGAGTGAAGTGAGGAGGGAATGTGCTGGATTGCTGTGGGAGTCTGCCAGGGATTTACTGTGAAGTTCTGGGTGGAGAGAGAACTCCTGAAGTAAATCCAAATGGTGTGTGGTGCTCCGTGGTGTGATTGAGGGGATGCTGAATGCATCTCCTGAGGGAAGGGGACAGACCCCAGGAGGTGCTGCTGGGATTCTGCCTTGGTCCTGGGCTCGGGCAGCCCTCGTGGGCTCCTCACTGCAGTGAAACTTTCCTTTTTTTCCTTTTCCTCTGCACTTAGCTGTTACCTGAGCTCTTCAGTCTGAGCCTTGCACTCAGTACTGCAGATGGGTGAATTCATCGATTGAGAAGGTTTTGTTGCTGTAATCAGAATAGAAACATTAATATTTTTATGTCCATCCATGCTTTTGGCCATGGCTTCTTGTCACTGCATTTATCCCAACACTCCATTTGCCTATTTTTGACTGCCTCTGCCTGCTGAGCAGATGTTTTCAGAGAGCTGTCTACAGCCCCCCAGGTCTTTTTCCTCTGTGGTTACAATTAATTTAAAATTCAGCAATGTGTAGAGTAGCTGAAAATATTACTACTGCTGTCTGTTACCCTATTTTTGTACCAAATGCATTTCAGCAGCCCCTGTTCTGCTGCTGAGATCTCTCAGGTCTGAGTCACTCCAGGTGGACCTGGCTGTATGTGTTTTTAACATAATGATTTATCACCTCTGCTCTGAATTCGTGTTATCTATGAGATAAGTGACCAAAACCCTTTTGGTGCTGCTAATTCAATATACACAAATCTGTGCCATTACTCCAGCAGCTGTCTCTAAAATAGAAAACTGCTCCATGGCTTTTTTGGTGGCGATTCAGAATAGTAAATTATCATAAAAGTAAAAATAAAGCTCAGTCATATCTTAGAGCAATCTCCACATGGTTCTTCCTGTGCAGTGTTTGCCAACAAGCCTGAATTTTTGTTAGCCATTGAACACACGTTCCAACATCAGCTGCCAGTTACTTGGCTTCTCACGCAGAAATAGAGATGTTTCTAAATTATGGTGGCCTTTCATTTTGCTTTGCTATCCTTTTCATTATCTTTTCTTGTTTTAGTGATGTCTCTGAGCTGACTTTCTCTTGCCTGTCCCCCCTGCCCTCAAATGCCAGCAGTGTCCATCACTGCCAGCCCCAGAAGCTCCCCTTGTCCCCGCAGCCCCTCCAAACGCTGTCACTCGGTATTTCTGTGCAGTGATCTGATGGGATTTGGGCACTTGGCATGGAGCTGGGCCAGCAGTGAGGAAGTTTCACCCTCCCCTCCTGATGGCTTCCTTTCCTTTCCTCTGTGAACCTTCAGATGTCTCCATCAGTGACCAGAAAATTGAACTGGAGCTTTGATAACGTTTTCTCCAGCTGATTTCCGTGGTGTCTTTCGCAGCATCCGCTTTTCATTTTTTGGGAATTCCAGCAGACAGAATGCACTCAGTGGTTGTGCTAAAGGCTTTTCTGGTTGCTTGGAAGGGAACTGCTGCTCGCCTGATTATGTTCATATCATAGCAAATTGCACTGCTGAAGTACCTCATAAAATACTCTGTTTCCATGGTGATCTACCTTCCACTTTTCCTAAAAGGACCCACTAGGTCCTGGGAGACAGACTCTGCTTTCTTTGCCTCTGAGCAGATTAGTCACATCCTTTATTTTCCTCTTAGTTCTGCCTTGTTTTCTTTACACCAAGTAGTTGGAGTTTACTGATCTTTTTTTTTCTCTCTGCCTTTAACATTCTGAAATATTAAATCTCAGCACATTAAAGCTGCTCTGAGGATGTCCCTGTGCACAGGGATGCAGCACTGAAACTTGCATTTGGAATTTCGAGTGGAAAAATGAACTTTAAGCATAGATTATTTAAAATGGGAATTGAAATCAGTTAAAATTCTTCAGTGCTGCAATGCTAATTTAAAAAAGAGAGAAGAGAGGGGACAGGTACCTGCCAGGTGGGGCATCCTAATCCAGGTGACTTTCTCCTTGTCCGTGCCTCTGCCAACATCCCTTTGGTGGAACCAAAACTGGTTTTGCCTGAAAAAGGCTCTGACTTGAGCTACAATGTTAAGTTCATTTTACACATCTGATTCCAGTGCTCAGTGAAGCAAATTTTTGTTTGCCTTCCAGTTCTAATTTAAAATTGTAGTTTTTCTGCATTAAGGGAACATTAAGGGCCTTTTGTGACCTGATAAAACCCAAGATGACAAAACTTAAGGCTGAAATCACAGACCTGGACCTCTCAGTTACCCAGTTGTTTAAAGAATCTCTGAGTGTCATATATTCTCATATAATGGAAATAATAACATGATGTGGTAGCTGTAATTTCACTCTTAATTCAGATTTTTTTATCTGCTAAAGCAAAATAGTTGTTTCAGTTTGGAATTCTGCAGGATTTTGGTTTGGGTTTGTTTTTTTTTTTGTTGGGTTTTTTTGGTTTTTTTTTTTTTGGTGTCTTAGCTTTACTCTGGAATTGTAATGGATACATTTGACAATATATCAAAGTTTTTCTTCCTTATTTTTTCTTAATTTTGTTTTTTTAATTTTCTTTTTCCCCCCCATCAGGTGTGATCCCTGTTATAGCCTCCTACCTGGAAGGAGCCATTCATTATTCCCTGCCTGAAAACTGGCATCATTCACTGTGGGTTTTCTTTCCATCTCAGCAGTCTCTGCCATGCTATTTGGCAGTGGATTGCTGTATTGTGGCAAGAAAAATTCTATTTATTACTTTCTTAACCACTCTACGTAGGTATTTTCATGATAACTGTGATAACTTGTGCATGCAGTTAAGGGCTGTAATTGTCACAGGGGTGTTAAAATGATGTTGAAGAAGAGGGATCCATGAGGGGCTGGCTTACAAATGCGTGTGGTGACTGATACAGCAAACTTTGAGTTCTTTGTGAATAAAAGCAGCACATGATCCTTCTTCTTTCCAGACTTTCAGCCACCCAGTGCTCTTTTCATGAAGGATAAACACTCTTTTTGGACACAGTTATTAGATGATAATAAGGAGATTTTGGATGTTAGCTGCTCATATTTAATTTCTATCTGTCTTTTATATATTTAACTTTTGTCTGTCTGGTCTTTTATAATGGCCATAAAAATTGCAGGTTATAAAAGAATAAACTTAGAAAGTCAGTGGGTTAGTCATGTAATATTAATGACTGATATTTTCTTGGGTGGTACCTGCTAGACTAAGTCTATCATCCTTTAATAATAACATTTCCATGTGAAATGAAGTTTTTTGGGTTTTCCCAAATAAGCTTTTTCTCCTTTAACTCCACTCCTGAAGCAGACTTTGGCACCTGAACGAAACAGGTGTAGCCATCTGTGATGATACCAGCCTGGAACAAATTCCTGTTGTTTATGTTAATGGTTGTGCCTGTAAATAGGTGAGGAGGAGAGCTGGGTGTGCTGGGGAGTCACTGGGGACAGGTGGAGCAGCAATGATAAACTGAAGCAGTCCCAAAGGCTGTTTCCTCAAGTGTTATCTCTGGCTGGCACGGAGCAGGCAGGAAGGAAGGAGGGCTGAGAAAGGAGAAGTTGTAGCAGGGAGAGATTCAGGGGGCAAACAAAGGGGGAAGTACAACACAGTGAAAACAAGGTGTCTTGGGGGATGTGTGTCATGGAATCGTGGAAAGGCAGGTTGGGAATGTTGTGGAAATGTGCTGGAGTGCTGTGGCTTTCTCTGCTTAATAAACCAGCTGCAGTAGGTCAGGATGAGAAACCTTTTCCTTTTAGCCGTGGAGAGGAGGAACAACATCCACAGCACTGTGCAACTCACCTTCTGTAAAACTGATTGTCTGGGGTTGTTTTATTGATAGTCAGGGTGAAGATTCCTGGATTTTCTTAGAATCATGAAGAGCTTGCTTCACACGTCCTTCCCCTGTCCCTTGAAAGAGAAGAAAAAAGTTAAAACCCTACAGTTTGCTTTGTTCTGAGAGGTGTTCTCACCCTGAATGACCAGGGAATCTCTTTTCATTTCCTCCTTCATGCACACAGCCTGTATCTGTTCCCTTACTTTGTGTAAGGACCTCGTGCATGATTCCTTCTGGCCACTTTTACTGTGCTGCAGCTTCCAGAAAATCAGTACCTGGGTTTACATTTTCTTGCACAAAGAGAATAAACAGTATTTTTAAATAGAAAATTCTTTTTTCAAAGTCAGCTAATGTTATGACAAAATCCGTGCAGCTACGCCAGGACTCTCACTCACTGCCCTGCACTCACATAACAAAATCACATTTTGCCCCAAATGGCATCATAAATATCTCCATGTGCCTCTCCTAAAACACACTTTTTCCTTGGCTAGCACAGTAACTGTCCAGTAACATAATTATATATCAACCTCAGGTAGTTAAATCTAACAGTCCCTGCAGTTTCTGGCTTTAAGGGACAAATCAGAAGTCAGGCCATCTAAGTCACTACTTGTAAAATACAAAGCATTTTGTTGTGTTCAGAGTTACTGTGGCAGTCACTTGTTACACCTGAAGAAAGCTTGAACTGGAGATGGAGATGAGGTTTCAGCCTCCTTTGCTGTTGAAATGACCTGGTGGCCACTGTGGTGGCTTCAGTGTCCCTGGGGATCCTGCAGCTCTGAGTTGTAATGCAGGGGAGTAGGAGCAGCTCAGATCTCCCTGCACCATCACCCTGGATACTCTGGAAAGCTCTGGGAATAGATTTGTCAGTTGCTGGATGGGTTTTTTGTTTTATTTTTCTTGATTATGTGATGGTCAGAATATAAACTCTTTTTTTAAAAAGTACCTAAAAATAGCTTTAAACCACAAAATGGATCCAGCTCTTTGGAAGCCATTACATTAATAGGTAGGAAACTCTGAGTGTGCTGGTGTCTCTTGAGGCTTCCACAAACAAATCCAGTGAGTTATTTGTGCCTCTGAGTAGCACACAGCATAATACTCATCAATTTATAATGGTCTGGAGTTCTAAGCGACATGATGAAGAGCCTGATAAAAACACTAAAGAGAAGAAAAAGATGATGAAAATAGGGAGGCAATTTTCTCAATTTCATGACCCATCTGTGATGCTTTTTAGAGATGTTTTGGTGAGAAGATCTGATGAAATTGGTATTTCTGTGTATGTTGCTATTTGGGCTTATGTACATTAGGGTTTAAAATGATTCATGGATCTTTCCTCCCTTCCAGATGTACTGCTGAATTATTTCAAGTGTGCCATGATGGAATATTATGAAATGTTGTTGCTGGGAGCAGGAAGCCTCTTTTCTTCCCTTTATTTTTAATTAGGCAAGGTTTATTTCATGACTGAAAGTGTTTAATCTTGTTAAATAAACCTGAGAAACTCTAACAGTGCTCTCTAGATTTTATGGTAAAATACAGGTTCTAATCCAAGACATGTTAATTACCCTTAAACTTAACAAGGGTATACATATTTCATTAAATTGTTTTAAATTCAACAGAAAAGCTATTGGGAAGCTACACCCAGTGCCTCTTTCTTTTTCATTAAATGTCTGTTGTGAGAATGATGCTGTTTGACTTTTAAACTAAAGCTCAAGTCATACCCCATGATTTTGGGTAGCTGTGATTATACATATTTAGCAAAGCAGTGGAATTTCAGAGCACAACTGGGACTATTCCTTTAGGGAGGGCTGGCCTGTGTGGCTTGATTTCATACTTGTTGAAACATTCCTGATGACTTAAACTGATTGTTTCTTGAATTTAAGCCATTGTTTTGGTTTTTAAAAATTTTTAAATAAGATTGTCTTATATTTTAATTTTTTAATAAGTTTGTTTTCTTGTACTGCATAAATAATGATCACAGGGGAATTATAAATTGAATGTTTCCTTTAAAACTGCTGCTCCTCATCAGGGAAAAAAGCTGTTTTTGTGAAGGTATTTATCTCCAACAAGCCCTGCAAGTTATTAGCTGGATTTCATACCCCAGGGGCAGCGTGCAGCGATGGCTGGGTCAGAACAGTTGTGATTCAGGGTTTTATTAGCATGAGTAATGTGTGAACTCCACATGACCTGATGCACACGCGAGCTCCGGACTGCCCTGACCCCCGAGCAGGATGGAATTCCAGGTGCACTGCAGAGCCAAACACTCCCAAGGGAAATTCCTGCACTTCTGCTCAGAAGCTGGAGGTGGTGAACGGCTGTGGCTGCACCCAGATGTTGACAGGAATGGTGTGTGCCATTGACTTGGATCTTCTGGGGAGTTACTCCTTGGAAGAGCCAAGCAGGAGAGGTGGTGCGTGAGGAACCAAGTTCCACTGCTGGTTCTGTTCACGTTGCCCAGCTTTCCTGGCAGACTGTGTCCTGATGTCCTGAGTCTGCTCCTCCTGCTCTGTGCCCTCAGGGAACACTGTCCTGATGCCTGCAGAGCCCCCAAATGCTCAGGAATATTTGTCTGTCCTGCTGAAGGTCACTGGGTACCTTCTGTTCCAGTTCCATCCCCAGCAAACGTCCTCTTTGTTTGCTTCAGAGAAATCTGAGGACGTGAGAGGACTTGCTGCTTCTAGACCAGAGTGAAATCCTTCCTGAGTGTCTTGGAATTGGTGATTAATTTAAGCAAACAAAGGCTGTGGTGGAGGTGCTTTCTGTATGCCCTGTTCATAGTTGGAGTTTCTGTGCCAGGTATGTGAATCTGACTGGTTTAAGCATTAAAATGACTGAAGTGCCTGGAAAAAACACATACGTTGTGTTCACTTACATCAAGTTAGGTGGGAAAGTAATTCTTAACAATCAAAGAAATGACACTGGACAGCTTAAAACGTGGAGGTTCCAGAGTGTTCTCCAAAAAGCTTCTCTAAAATATGGGCTGTTCATCCAAGGCTGTGGTCTTCATGAGAGGGAACCAGCCCAGGATGAAGTATTTGTGTTTGGCCTGGCCAGCCAGCCATATGTACCAATTAAAGGGAAGGAGAAGAGCTCCACCTTCTTAAAAACAGCACAAAACCTGCCCAAATCAAACCAACAAAACCGTGTCAGTTTGTGGGTGGGGACTGCAGGGGAACTTGGGCACCTTCCTTACTTCAAGCTCAAAAGGTTTCTTACTCGGGACAGTTACCAGCTGAATTTATCTCAGAAGTTCCTTCTTTACCTTGTATTCCAGGTTTTGGAGAGACTGAAGTGATGAAATGGGGCTCTGTGCTTGCCATTCTTGGGAAAACAATTCTGGTGTGAATTTATTCCCCTCAAAATAGGTATCTAAAAATGGGTGCATGAGCCATGTCATGTTGCTCCTCCTCTGAGTGGAATCTGCTGCTGGTCCACCCTGTTTCCTGTAGTTTGTTTTTCTGCATGGAGTGGAAAACTTTGTCCTTGTTTTGGGAAGTACCCTGGTGTAGTTAGAAACTAAAATTAATTGTGTGAGTCCCTGGGCACATTTGAAACATCCCTGTGGTGCTGTGAGATGCAATTCAACCTGGGTTGTCACAAGCCACACACTTTGAGTTCTCAAGTTTATCAAGTTGACTGACATAATTTTAGATCTGTGGATTATTTGGAAATGTCAGTAGTTTAGCTCCTCTTAAAGGTGCTTCCAGTCAAGTTTTGTTCTTCATGTTCAGGTCAAGGTGTTTTCTGTTGTTATTAATCCAGCACCTGGAAGTTGTAAGTGGTAGGAGAGAACCTTTGTGCAGACACCTGTAGCAAAAGTAGTTAATTCATGGTTTTTAAATGGGAGGGTTGCTTAGCATTGAGGAAACTCTGCTGTCTGAACAAAATGCTGATCTCCCAAATCTTCAAAATCTTGAGTCACTTGTCACTCCCCTAAGTCACTGCCAGTGTGATTAATGATGTTTTCTTTTGAGGCCTTCAGGACATGCAGAGTCTCAAATGCTACTTTACATGAATGAAAAACAGAAATCAGGCTTCTAATAGAAATTGTTTCTTGGTGTTCCTTAATTAATTCAGCGCTTTGGTAATGAAAAGAGTTTGCTCAAATTGACCATACCTTGACCTTGAGTTTTTTCTACTATTGGCACTCAACTCTTACCCTGCTCTGCCTTGATTGAAACCATTTTATTGGAGTCTCCACGTATCTAGAGGAGAGTTGTGATGTTAAGGATCTGTGACCTTGCCAGCCTAAATAGAAGAGCTGTGCTGTGTATCTGTGATGTTTTACTCTGTCCAAGACCCAAACTGTGGCTCTGGTGCTGTGGGGGTGTCAGTGCAGAGGGCTCTCAGTGTTTGTGGGATCTCATGGATCACTCTGTGAGCATGTTCAATCAACACTACTCAGGTTGTTGTTGATACACTTTCCATCCTAAGTTTTTTGATGTTCATTACTGGGAGATAATAATCCTGCTGAGCAGATTTACTGAGAAGATTTACTTGCCTCAGTGCTCGTGTCTGCCCTAATTGGAAAATGACATTATTACTTAGGGCTTAACTCTAAGTGTTGACATTTAGCCTCCCGTTTTAAATACCTTGAATACTGGGGCTGCACAGCCTTTCTTAATGGCAGAGAGGTTCATTTGACTGGAGATGGATAAACTGTTTTCTCCATCAGTTTGTTTTTATAGTTTTTAAAGCCAGATGGGTTTTTCTGTTGGCTGAAGAGTGCCAGACCTGAAATACTGCATTCTTTGCCCTGTCTGCAGGGCTGTAGTAAATATAGCACCTTTGGGTGAGGCCAATCAGCTGAAAATGAATAATCATTTCATTCATCTGGCTTTTGTTTATACTTGAGATTTTTTTTTTTTAAACAAAACAGTGCAGAACCTTTTTTTGGTGCTCTTCAAATAGCCTTTTAACAGCTCAATTCTATTGGCCCGTGGTGAGATAAAGTAACAAAAATAACATTTTTGCTAATGTTAGCTATTAAGAAGAAGATTTCTGCTCGTTTATTTTTTCCCTAATAAAGGAGAGCGTGAGTTAGTGTGTCATTAAATCAGGTGCCTATTAATTCAGATTTTGGCAATGTAACTACTGCACTATGCTTAACTTGGAAGCATTTCTGCTGTGCATGTAGCTACAGGATAACGTTTTCCATGAGTTCAGGCTGATTCCCAGCTCTCCCTGTGTCCCACTCTCCTGAGGGGACAGCAATGGCTCTTTGGGGGTGTTCCTACACCCATGGGATGGGTGACATCCCTCACTGTGACCTGATTGCAGCTGATGGGGCTCCCTGGCTGCCACTCCATTTCCATCTTTTCATTGCTCATCCTCTCCCTGGTGGAATTCAGCAGTGTTTGACTCACTAGTGCCCAGGACTTTCCCTGGAATCTTGTGTGTCAGCAGGTGGAGCACAGGGAGTCAAGTAATGGATGCAGCCTTGTCGGCTTCTGACAGAATCATGGAATGGGTTGGGTTGGAAGGGACCTTAAAGCCCATCCAGTGCCACCCCTGCCATGGCCAGGGACACCTTCCACTATCCCAGTTTGCTCCAAGCCCTGTCCAGCCTGGCCTTGGACACTTCCAGGGATGGGGATTTTTTCTGAACTTTGTCCTTTTCGTAGATGATCTAAAAAGCAGGGTCTGAGAGGGAACTTCCTGTGCCTTAGCAAGCTTAAGAGTCTTTGTAAAAGCCAAAGAACTTGGCATTTGACCTCTTTTCCTGGTTTTCTGTCCTCCAATGATAAATAGTCCAAGGGCTCTGGAGCACAGGAAGTGCTTATCCTCACCTAGAGACTCACCATTAGCATTCTCAGCCAGTCCTCCTTGTGCTTTCCCTGTAGTCACTGGGATGTGGTGGTTTTGTGTGTTAGAATAAGGTGTAAAAGTTCAAACTCATTTTTCTAAATCCAGTTTTTTGTTTTTCTTTGCAGAGTAGGAGAGTCTGGAGGGCTGGGAGCACGGGCCAATGCTGCTGGAAGGAATGTGAGCCACGGAGCATGGTTGGTGCCACAGCTGTTATCCAGGTGGGCTTCTCTCACTGCACCTCTCCTCCTTGCTCCATCACTGACCCTCAGCCAGGGAGGCTGTCTCAGCACCAGGCCAAAATTCTGCTGTCATCCAGATGGCACTTGAAGTCCAAAACCTTCTAAAGCCTTTTCTGTGTGTGTTTTAGCTTAAAATTTATCTGATTGTTACATTTCAGTTGGTCTCCTGTTAAATTTTGCCCTGGTTTCTATCATGGTATAGACTGAAGGTCCTGGTGTGTGTTTGCAGGAGTTTGTTGTGCACAAAGATGTGGCCTCAGTAGATGAGGTGCTGAACCACAGGTGTGAAAGTGGCTCCAGACTGATGGAAACTGCTCCAAGTGACTCAGCTGCAGCTCCTCTGCTGCATTTCACAAGCCAAAAGCAGATGGGTAAAGGCCCCCATCAATGCTTTGCACACCAGTATTTAATGAGTCAAAGCAGATTTTTCAAGATGTTTTGTTAAGAAATTGATATATCCTGATATTAGGATATTTCTTCTTTTTCCTTCCCACTCAAATAAAATTTTGGGGATGAATACTGGAAGTCTTCATTTAGATGCAGCTCAGTTCTGTGCTAAGGAAGAATTTAAGGAGGCAAAGATCTGCCCTATAGGATGGAGTTTGGGATTCTTCAAAAGCAATTCCATGTGCTGGGAGTGATCACAATCCAGCAGCCCTGGCTGTCATACAGCTCTGAGTAAATAAATGAGAAATAACAATTACATGGCTGCAAAGTGTTGCTGTGAAATAGCAGCTGACTTTTCCACCAGCACCAGCTGGCGATTGGGAGTAGAGAAACAAAGCAAACAGCCCAGGAAAGTAGGAGGAACAACAGAGAGAGTCTAAAAACTGACACATTGGGAGCCCGGAGTGAAGAATAACAAACTCCTGTCACAGGATGTTTTGCATAGCAACAGGACTCTTGAATTCAAGTGGACTTCAGTGTCACTGCAGCCATTGCTTCCTGTGTGAGATAAAGAGCTGTTGTATCCTGAATGCATTTTAATCTCTCTATCTAAATGGGACTAATAATGAACAAGAATTAGCTGGAGGGAGGAAGCGATGGCGAAGCCTATTGCTGCTGGAAGTGTTTCCTCTCATGGTGCTGGCAGAGAAGTGTGAACACAAACACGTGCAAGGCAAGCAGATTAAACATGAGCTTTCCCAGCAGGTGCTGAGAGCTGTCTGCAAATGAAGGAAGAAATTGGCTGGGACCTGAGAGCACAAAGCAGTTCCTAACACGCTTCACCATGCGCAAAGGGGTGCCCAAGGACCCAGAAATAGCTGACCTGTTCCACAAAGATGATCCTGAGGAAATCTTCGTGGGTTTGCATGAAATTGGACATGGAAGCTTTGGAGCAGTTTACTTTGTAAGTAGAGTTGGTTCTTTTTTTGCAGAACACAATCATTTCACGTGACATTTTGGAGGTTTTTTTATTGTAGAAGGAGGTGTTCCTTGTGTTTTTAGTGCCTTGTGTGCATTAGTTTTGTGATAACACATCTCAAAAATAAGTGTTTCCAAACCACTGATGATCTCTTGAATGTTCCAGCTGTATTTATAGTAGCAGTTTACTACAGCCTACTGTAGTTTATAGTCTATAGTCTACTATAGTTTACTGTAGACCAAACTATCCAGGTCAAGTATATGGTGTTTGATGCTGAAAGTTAAATTTAAACAGCTGAAAATTGATTTGCCAGACTGGAATTTCAAGATACTTGGAGTTCGTATACTTGGAAATCTCTACAAATTCCCTTATGGCAAAAGCAAAGAGAGAGTCCTCAGAGGAATGGGAATTCAAGCAGGAAGGATGTATGGCACTCATACATAATTTAATCTGGAAATGAGAAAAATGGTGCTTTTACAATTGGTATCAAATGAAGCCAAATCCAAAATATTGGAATTGGAAATAATTATAGTCCAGTTGGCATTAGTGAGACTGAAGTAGAATCAATATTGAAAATACCAGTTAAAGCCCTATTAAATCTGCTTGGAACCATGCTCAGCCATTCAGGAGGATCAGGTTCACTGGAACTGAATATCAGACAATAAACTATTAAGATAAGATCCCTGACACCTCTAGCTTGGCCATAGGTAGCATGAGTTATTTTAAGCATTCCAGTTCACTGTTTGGGGTTGTGTGAAGTGATGGAGGTGTTGGTGGAACTGTTGTAAGGAGAGGAACCTTAAATTTTGTGTCATACAAGTATTGAATGTGTATTTTGAGGGATAACAATATAATTTTCCAAGGTATCATCTCAAAACAGGCCCAAAACTGCCTCAGCATGTGGCTGTTCCCCAAGTGTGCTCACACAGCCCTGGGAGTTGTCTCAGCCAGGGGCATCCCAAGCTCTTGGTGCAGCCACAACTTCCCCCAAGCTCTGGGAAGGTGGCAGTGTGTCCTTCAGTGACAAATCCCAGCTGGAAGGACAGATACCAGGGTCAGGTGCAGCACCTTGGAATTCATCTGTCAGGCAGAAAGAAAGCATAAATACACCTGAGTAAAACACTCTTGATCTTCTCTGTGCTGAATCAGGGTGGCAGGTGGTGGGGAAGGGCTTGGCCTTGTCCCAGAGCTCCTCATTTTCAGCTGTCCCTGTCTCATGTGAGCAGTGTGTGCTGGGAGGGGCCTGTGTCACCTCCCTCCAGTAATTCCTGTGCTCCTCTGGTTCACTCAACACAGCTTTTTCTTTGAAGTCCCCACATGCCTCAAAAAATGTCCTTAGTTAATACGTTGCTTGGAAGGAGGATTTACCACATTTAGCTCCTATTACAGTTTAAGCTTTTAACTGTCACTGATTTTTTGTCCCAAAAAAAGGTTGACGGTACAGAGATTTCAGCAACTGTTTTAAGACCAAAAACTTGACATTTTTTACCCTTAACAAGCAGAAATGAGGGCAGTGTCAATCTAGGCAAGGAGGGATTTTTCCAGACCTGAGTTTTTAGCTTCTAATTACCATCCCTGCATCATCCAGGTTGCAGAAAGGTAGAATTTTGATGGCTGCATAATCTTCATTGCAAAACTAAGATCTAGGGCAGTGAAAGAAAAGCTTTTTAATTTAGATAAATTCCAGGTTGAATCATCTTCTTGAAACTGGAAATTGAAATAGCTGTTTAAGAACGTCAGTGTTGTTTGGAGTTTTTGGATGAAATCATGGAGATTTTTATACAACTCTTTATTTTTTTCTTTGGCAAACATTTTGCCAAAGGTTCATCTAAAACTGCTTCTACTGTAATTCCAATAAAACTTTATTTTGAGGTTTCTCAGTAGGTGCAGTGTTGGCCCTTTTACATGTCAATACAGAAGTAGCACAAAGTTTGAGGAAGGAACAGTGGATATGGACAGATAAAATCAGGGGAAAGTGTCCTAACAGCTGTGTGGTAACTTGTATCCTGAGGAAGATCTCTGAGCTGTAGGGGCTTGCAAGGGTATAGGAGAAAAAAGCCTGCATTGCCACAGGCACAGCTCCCTCCGTGGGGAGGGGATGAAAAATGAAGCATTTTTCAATGTATTTCTTGCTGTTTTTCAATGTTTCTCTTTCCCTCCTCCAGGCTACGAATTCCCACACTAATGAGGTGGTGGCAGTCAAGAAGATGTCCTATAGTGGAAAGCAAACGCATGAGGTAAGGAGGAGCTGGGGCAGCTCCAGTGGAAATCTGAGCAGTGAAATGAGCTGGTTTGACCCCAACAGAACAGCTTTTAGTGCAGGAGCTGCTGTTCCCTTCCCTGGGAATCGTGAAGGTTTGCAGAGAGAAAATGAGTTTATGCAAGTTTTGACAAATAGTTCAGTTTAAGGAAGTGAGTGGGGATTCAGAATGCCTGAGTGGATGAGGCTTGTTTCAGAAATAGTTTTATTAAGAATTGTGTTAAGAGCACACTGACCACTGGAACATATCTCTCTGAAACTCTTAAGAATCTATCAAATTGCAAAGAGCTGCTACTCTCAGTCTCATTTCAGTTGTTGTGTGTGAATGGTTCCTCTTATTTTTGTGTGGAACTTGGACCTACTGTTCCTTTGGACTGGTGTGTGGATGTGCAGGGTGTGTTTGTTTGTTAAGAGCAAACAGGGGTGGTTTGAACTCATTTTTCCTTCCTTGCTTGTTGATCTCCAAAATGTCAGTGGTTTTTGTGCTGTTACAGAAGGTGAGCAGCTCACTGCTACTCTCTGTAGTTACTTATTAGCTGTACACTTCAATCTGCAGAGCAGCAGCATTTAAGTAAGACATATTGCAGTTAAAATGAGGAAGAAAATTATTTTGGCAGTCCTCAAGCTGTTAAATATATCTTGGGGGTACCTCAGTGCAATAGGGACCCAGACAACTGATTTACAGCTATGCTTTTGCAACACTGCCTTTCCATCTTCATACTGTAAAACAGTTTTATGGTCACTGTTCAGACTGTCCTACAGTGTGTGGTGTGTGAAAGAATGTAGAAGGTTAAGAAGAGAAATGTATTTCTACTTCTTGCTTTGTTTTTTCATTAGAAATGGCAGGATATCATCAAAGAAGTCAAGTTCCTGCAACAGCTGAAGCACCCCAACACCATCGAGTACAAGGGCTGTTACCTGAAGGAGCACACGGCCTGGGTGAGTGAGGGAGTGAGAGAGGGGCATCTGCAGCACTCAAATCCTCAGCACAGGCACTGAAAGAGCTTTGGGCTTCTGCTGAACACTACTGAAATAAAGTCAAACTTTGCATCTTCTGATGGAAAACTAACAAAACCTACTACTTACTTTATTTTTTTCCCTTAATCAGGCATTAAAGCCACCACGTGATTTAAATTTGGAATGTAAAGATGTTTATTTCAAAATGCTTCCAGAGATACTTGAAGGCATGATGTTCTCTTTTTTTGCAGTTGGTTATGGAGTACTGTTTAGGATCAGCTTCTGATTTGCTAGAAGGTGAGTTTGATATATCTTGCATTTTCTTTTTGCTAGTGCCCCCCTCCTGAGTTTGATGGGAGGCTCTTTGCTCACAGAGTGGGGTTTTGCAGATGCTACAGGTGCTCTGTCTGTCCTCCACTCTCTAGGAAAAATTTGAGGCTTTCCCAGTGCTACAGAGAGTTGGCATGCACATTTTAATTTTGTCAAATGAAGGTATAAATTGTACAGGTGTGTTCTGTAATCTGTGCCTTTTTAGGCTGCCTGATTTTGGAATATCCATAATAAAATCCTGCAGAGATCACCTTTGTCCTTGCCTGGCAGTGTGCAGGAATACTTACAGATGGGTTTTAGAGCAGGAGTTTGATGTGACCTGAACACTGGAACAGCACCTGCAAAGAAGTAGGGGAGTCTAAGTCAAAAGAGGGAATCAAAGCCAAAGTTTACAAAAACTAGTGCTCCTTGGGAGCCAAGATCACGGAATGGTTGGGTTGGGAGGGACCTTAAAACCCTCACAGAGAAGAATTCTTCCCTAATTTCTCTTCGTAGCAGATTGGTAGGATTCCTTTCTTCAAAAAACACTTTCTCAGGAAAATATCCCATTTATTTTCTTCTGTTTTGTTTTATTTTCTTTTTTTTTTCCCCATAGTTCACAAGAAACCACTCCAGGAAGTGGAGATTGCTGCCATCACCCACGGTGCCTTGCAGGGGCTGGCCTACCTGCACTCCCACTGTAGGATCCACAGGTGAGCCTGGAGCTGCTGCCCTTGCATCTGCTGCTCCCTGGGGTCTCAAACTCTGACTTGAAGCAGCCTTGGAAAGAGTTATTTTACCAACATTTTCTCTGCCTTGCTGGCAATTGTTCTGTGCAGACAAAGGCTGCACAGGAATATTGCACTAAACACTAATAGAAGAATATCACCCTAAATGTGCCAAATAAATTGGAGTTCACTGAGCTAGACTATTTCTAAGACTAGATATTTTTTTAGTATTTACATGTGAATAAGTAAAACTGTACTGGTTTTGCACGGCCTGGTTTTTGGTAGCAGGGAGGCCACAGAGGTGTGATGGCATCACAGTCAGGTGGTGGAAGGATAAGTCAAGGGTGAAACTACCTGAGGAGAAATCCAAGCACTTTACCATGGAAAGTGGCAGAGCCCTGGAACAGCTGCCCAGGGAGGTGTGGATTTTCCCTCTCTGCAGACATTCCAAACCCACCTGGCCACGTTCCTGTGTCACCTGTTCCAGGGGGGTGGGACTGGGTGATCTCCAGAGGTCCCTTCCAACCTCAGCTATGCTGTGCTTCTGTGACCTGGATTTCATCCAAAGGGTATTCCACCTTTCACCTGCTGGGGTGGGAAGGCCACTCTGCTCACCCAGAAAAGAGGAGCAGTGACACATTCCTGGTTTGGTGGCTGCTGTGGCAGAAGGGGAGAGGCCAGAGGGCAAGCCCTGGCTGGGCGGGGTGCAGCGCCGTGCCGCTGTGCTCAGCCCCAGGGAAGTTCCTCTGCCAGTGGGAACAGTGAGGCTGAGGGACAAGGGGCAGAGTTTTGGGGCTGGGCACCCAATTTTGGGATTAGGGGCCCAATTTTAGGGTTGGGGACCCAATTTTGGGAGCGGATCCCGCGGGTCCGGCCCCGCTCGGGGACCTGGCGCGAGGGCGCCACCTGGTGGCGAGGGAGCGGCACTGCAGGCCCCGCGCCGTGATCTCGCGTGGCGCCGGGGGTGCAAAAGGAGGGAATTCTTGTTGGATTTATTGTTTAATTGCAGGAACAAGGCCGGCAGATATGCTGCCGCTACCTGATGTGGCTGTTGAGCCATGGTATAGAATCATAGCATGGTTTGGTTTGGAAGGGACTTTAAAGTTCTTCCAGTGCCACCCCTCCCTTGGGCAGGGACACTTTCTGCTACCCCTGGTGGCTCCAAGCCCCATCCAGCCTGGCCATGGACACTTCCAGGGATCCAGGGGCAGCCACAGCTTCTCTGGACAACCTGTGCTAAGGTCTCATCACCCTTATAGAGAAGAATTCCTTCCTAATTTCCTGTCTAACCCTGCCCTCTGTCAGTGGGAAGCCATTCCCTGTGTCCTGCCCATCCATCCCTTGTAAGTAGGGAATAAATCCCACTCCGTCTTTCTTGTAGGCTCCCTTCAGGTACTGGAAGGCCACAATTAGGTCACCCTGAAGCCTTTTTTCCAGGCTAAACAATTCCAGTTCTCTCAGCCTTTCCTTGTTGGAGAGGTGCTCCGTCCCTTTGGCTGTAGTACAGGGAAGGTGGCAGTGGAGGTGACAGCAAAGGGGACAGCCTGTGCTGTCTCTCTTGTACTTGTGAGGTGTTCATTCTTGCACACACAAGACTTCAGCACTTGTCCTGCAGCAGAAGTGTCAGGATGTAGCCCTTGTGGATGAAATACTCCATAATATCACTTTTGAAGCAGTGTTGTCCAGGGAATAGGGGAATTGAGGTTACTCTGGGCTTGCTGCTGCAGCACTGTCAGTGAATTCCTCTCTGTGTCTCTGTCCCAGCATTACAAATTGCAGACAAAGGCATCTCACCAGAGTTTGCATTATGCTGAATACTTCTTTTTCCTCTTTTTTTTTTCTCTCTTAAAGGGATATTAAAGCTGGAAATATTCTGCTAACAGAACCAGGTCAAGTGAAACTCGCTGATTTTGGGTCTGCATCTATAGTCTCCCCTGCCAACTCTTTTGTGGGAACGCCTTACTGGTGAGTGAAGCCTGCAGTGCTTTAGTCCTTTATGAAGCTGCTCTCTTCCCTTTCCAGTGCTTCGCAATACAATAGCAATACCTGGATAAAATCTTCATTGTCCAAGCAGCTTTCCTGGTATCCCTGTGTCCAGATCTTCAGGAAGTCTGTCCTTGCTCAGGGTCCCTAAGGAGAGGTTTAGGCTGTGCAGTGCTTGGAAATGGCTCCACTCTTGCAATGCCATTGGCTTAAAAATAACTCACACCTGCCACAGGTGATGGGACTGAGACATTGATGGAGAGAGGGGAGCCTGTTAGTCTGACTGGAAGTCACACAGCTACTTAAATCCTGATTTGAAGGAGTTGCTGAAGGGTCACCCGAGTTCCTTGGCATTCCCAGCACTGAGGACCAGCACAGCTCCACGCTCCACTGATTTTGTGGCAGAGGCCCCAGGCAGTGCTGGGAGGTCACCATGGCCCAGCCTTGGAACGAGGCCGTTTGGCAGGAAGCCTTTTCTTGGAAGAACACCATTTGAGAGACTCAGTTTTTGCAGGCTGGGCCTGCTGCTTCTCTGTCCCCATTTCATCCCTTTATCCTGAACCACTGCTGTTCCCAATTTCCCTCTTCCATTCATGGCTGCATTTGTCTGCTGGAAATGCTCCTGGTGTGCCAAGGGGAAACCTGGGGGAGGGTGCAAGGGGTGCCCCTAGGGCTGTCCCAGCCCTTGCTGTCAGCTGGCAGCTACAATGCCTTTGGAAATAGGGGGGTCTCCAATGTACCAGCATATTCTGCTAACAGGAAGATGATTGGGTTGACCCTTTCTCTCCCTCTTTCCTCTCCTTTTTACTTCTCCCTCTTTCCTCTCCTTTTTACTTCTCCCTCTTTCCTCTCCTTTTTACTTCTCTCTCTTTCCTCTTTTTTCCCCTCTCCCCCTTTCCTCTCTTTTTTCCCGTCCCCCTTTCCTCTCTTTTTTCCCCTCTCCCCCTTTCCTCTCTTTTTTCCCCTCTCCCCCTTTCCTCTCTTTTTTCCCCTCTCCCCCTTTCCTCTCTTTTTTCCCCTCTCCCCCTTTCCTCTCTTTTTTCCCTCTCCCCCTTTCCTCTTTTGCTTTCCCCCCTTCCTCTGCCGAGTTGCTGGCGCGGTCAGTGCTTGTTCTGTTCCAGCACGCTTTTCCTCAGCTCCCTGCTGTCTCTCCTGGTCTGTGGCTTTGCTCAGGGGGATGGAGCCAGCTCAGCTGGTGTGCCTGGAGTGTCCCTGTGTGTCCCCTAACGCAGCCTTTGCTCTGTGGCTGGCAGGATGGCACCAGAGGTGATCCTGGCTATGGACGAGGGGCAGTACGATGGCAAGGTGGATGTTTGGTCTCTGGGGATCACGTGCATCGAGTTAGGTGAGTGACACACAGCTGAGGTGGGAAATTAACTCTGCAGTGTGGTAGGAACTCCTGCCAAAAGGGAAGATCCTTATTCCTCATCAGTTTTCCCCTTTAAAACACCTGACTTGGAACACACTGACAGTTGAGTTAAATCTTTTTCTTGCTGACAGATCAAGAGCAAGCCACTAATGCACTGTGCTCTCATGTTAGTCTGGTGTGCTCAGTTATTCCCTGCAGAGCCAGAGCATTTTGCTCTTGAGTGAGAGGAAAGCATGGTTTGTCATCTGTGTTTTCCAAGCTGCACTCTGGGAAAGTTGTCCCAGCTGTTGTGTCAAGGGAACTGGTGTCCTAAGGATTGTGTGTCAAAAAGAACCAACATTTAATTTTCAATTCTTCTTACTTCCCTGCTCTCTGAAACAAAAATCTTCAGTCTCAGCTTCAAAGTTTGTGCCATGAATCAGAATCACCGTGGACAGGTTCTTTATGGGAAGAGAAGAAAAGGGTTTGCACTGCAAAGGGCAAAAGATACACATCCACAGAGCCTGGCGCAGAGGTGGATGTGATGGCAGGTACACAGAGCAGACTCTAAGTGCGTGTTTCAAGTTTGAATATTGACACTGCATGTGCTGAGTAGATTATTTTCAAAAATCAGTCTTGATACGGATTTTACTTAACAGCAGTACACTAATAACTTACTATGTGGGTGAGTTCATTGAAAATGTCATTGGTGAATGTTTAATCAGCAGAAATGTGTGAGATAACAAAGAGGGGGATGTGCAGAAGAAATGCTGTCTCCAGAACTGAGATGGTGTAGATAAACAGTAACTAACATGGCTGTATTTCATGTGCCAGCATGCTGACACAGTCTGTATTTTGACATAAAGAATGCTAGAATTGGAAGTTTTAGGCTTCTGTTGTTGTGCATGGCCAATGATTTTTGTTTGTGTGGGGTTGAGGTGTGTCACAGCCTCTCAAGGAGTAAATCACAGCAGTAGCAGAGACACTGTGCAGCCCTATGTAGACACAGTCATGGTACTGGAATTTCTGTGGAGCTTTTTACTCAGGAACCTCAGAGATGATGGATTTGCTTTCCTTAAAAATACCCTTTTGAGAAGCATTAAACTTTTTTAAATGAACTTTGCCTTTGCATGATTCCCTGTCTGAACACGAGGTCAGGCAGCAGTGGGAGGAAATCTCTTGTTGAGCAGCACTTGGCTTTCTTTGAATGTTGATGTTTTAATTCCTTATGTAGCTGAAGTAAGAAGTGATTAAGGAAAAGCAGATGTGGTGGTTTGCCTGCATGGCAAGGGACTGCTCTGGGCTGAAAGAGCTGAGAAATCCTGGCACCACTGACTTGGTGATAACCAGCCTCCCCCAGAGCTCTGAGTTCTGCCCTCCTCAGAGGTCAGGGGCTGCTGGCCAGGTGCCCTCTGGGTGCAAGGACAGGGAAGGATTTCAGTGAGAGGGAGTTCATGGCACATCTGGCAAGTGAATTTGGTAACCTGTCCCTCTTGCAGTGACAAATGAGGCAGGCAGCCACTTTTTCTGTAATCCACGTGTTCCAGCAGTGCATCAAACATCTGTAGGGACTTGTACAGCATGTCCTGGCTCTGAACTGTGCCTAAGATTAGTTTTACTCAGTTTCAGCTGATTTTGCCACACAGATCAGGTGTGAAATGTAGCAGTTAAAGTAAAATTTACTCTGAAATTCTTCATTATAATTTTTTATCCTGCTCTCTTTGGATTTTGTCATCCCTCTCCAAGTGAACAGCAGCTTTACTTCAGTGGGTGTGCTGGTCTAACTTGGAATATTAAAATAATTGGCCTAAGTGTGATGACAACAGCACTGAGTATTGATTTAGCAATGATACCCTGCTCATACTTCCACACATTTCTCCTTTCTTTCCAGCCAGCCTTGTCACACCTTTCTGTTCTTTTCTCTTTCCAGCTGAAAGGAAGCCTCCACTTTTCAACATGAATGCAATGAGTGCCTTATATCACATAGCCCAGAACGATTCCCCTAGATTACAATCAAATGAATGGTAAGAGAGCCATTAACAGCTGATTTTTGTTGTTTAATTTCCTGAAAATGCCCTGTGACACTGCGCAGTTCAAGCCTGGCAGTGAACACGTTGGTTGCAGTGCAGTGATTTGTGTGTGTTCTCAAATCCTGTGTATGCTAGCTCAATTTTGACCTTCTGTCACTCTGGCTGTTCTGCAATCTAGAAGTGTGGAGCTGTAAATTCTGAGGTGTAGCTTCTGTAGGCATTATAATACTCTCAGATGTGTTAAACCAGCCATGGCTCAGCATCAGCAAAGTTTCCAGCTGCCAAAGACCCCTGTTGGCAGAAGAGTTGTTAGCATTGCTGTGCAGCTGAAATGTGCAGAAAAGGAGGAGAATGTGGAGGTAATTGGATGTTTTTGTCAGTGGGTGCCTCCAAAAGCCCTCAGAGCTCTGTGGCCAGTGAATACTCCCCAGGCTTGTTCCAAAGTCTGAGCTTGGCTACAGGAACACTGTTACTCTGTGGGAGGAGAGCTTGCCCTGTTCCCTGTTCCCAGGTTTGGAATGTTGCTGTTGGGTGATGCTTGGCAGAGTCTGCAGAAGGCTTGAAACAAAACTTCCTGCTGAGGTGTGGAGTTCCTCCATTTCTCTGCTGGGCATTTGAGCAGCACAGGTGTTCAGCTGCTGATCATTTTAGCAAGACCTCTCCAGTTTCCTTATTTCATCCTCTCTGTTTTGCCCATCAGGGTTCCAGGAGCTTGCTCTGCTGCCTGCAGCGTGGTCCCCACGTTCTGTGCAGGATTTGCAGTGCAGAGCAGGGACAGCTGTGGATAAACACAGCACCACATCAGTGCTCTTGACTGCAAGCACTTGCTCACAGTGCCCTGTTTGCTCTCTTGGGGTCACCAAGGTGTCTTTTGTGCTCATTTTGAGTCAAGTGGCACCAAAAAAATCAGTGTCCTTCTCTCCAGCTGGGATAAAACCTCAAATAAAGCCTCAAGTGTTGAACTGAGCATTGAAGCAGGGTTCCCTCTGTAACCTCCCAGAGACCAGTGAGTGCATTTCTGGAGTTCCCAGTAATTCCACTGCCATTTGGGTTTAAGCAGTTGAAGTAAAATCATAAATAGTGACTGGTACACGTAGTTCTAATTTAGTTTTCGGTTTGTGCTTGGGGATAGTTGTGTGTCCATGTTGTCTCAACAACCTTTAACTGGGAAAGAATTGATGAGATCAACTTGGAATTTGGAAAAACCCAGTTACTTTCTCTGCCTTAGACCTTGAGAACAAATTAGTCAGCATTTTTCTTTTGCTTTGCACTGATAAGTTTGAATATATTCCAGACCCTGAGCTTCTTTTTTTAATTTAGATTTTTTTTTTTCATTTTTTGATTTTGCAGGTCAGACTCTTTTAGGGGATTTGTTGATTACTGCTTACAGAAAATACCTCAGGAAAGGCCATCATCAACAGATTTGTTACGGGTAATTTATCAAATCTTTTCCAGAAATCTGGGGGGAAATCTGCTTGTCTACCAAAATAATTGTAAAGATGGTGAACGAATATTTGCCCTTACAAAAATCCACTCTTTGGTTGGTTTGTTTTGGTTTTCTTTTTCCCTCCATTCATGCATCACATTTAGCAGTTAAAAATAGCATTAAGGGGATAGGCCAAGGCTGACTTCCTCCCCTAATCAAACCACCAGACCCAAAAGTTGTTTAAATCCCTTTAATGGTTTCTATACTGAACCCAATTAATTAAACTCGTTTTGGAAATAACTGGATCATTTTGGAAGGGGTTTTTACAGGTCCCTAATTGCCAGGAGCCTGTAGGAGGGGGACCTGGGAGTGATGTGTGTGGAGTTTGCCAAGGTTTTGTCAGTGAATCATCAATCAGTTCCAGTTTAAGTCGTTTGGGTTCAGTTTACCTGGGAAATAGAGGAGCTGTGGGCAGCTCCAAGGGCTTTGCTTTTGGGAAATTCAGGAGCAGAAAGTAGGGGGATGTGAAATCCTGTCCAGCCCCTTTTCCATCAGGCTTTGGCTTTTCTTTTAAGTGTTGCCTTTCTTTAAAGTTGATTATTAGCCTTGCTCTCCCTCTGGCTGCTGCTGCCAATGACCTCTCCAGGTAAATGATGAAGGAGCTGTTTGTGCTCCCTTTGGCACCTGGTATATATTTATTTATTTCCTGTGGTACATTTGTGCTGTGGCAAATAATCAGTGTTTTGTTCCCTTGTAGCACCCTGACCAGCTAATGGGTTTATGTTGTGAGTTTTGGAATGATTCATTCCTGGGGATTGGCAGCCTTGCTGCTCTCTAGGAACAGGCTGAGTTCATTGAAGGATGTGATTTCAGGAGTACCTTAGGTTGGAGTCTGTACAAACAATTAGAGCTGAGATCTGAGTGTGAGATCATGTACATTCCATGTTTTATATTTTATTTATATTTATGTCTGCCCTGCACTTTTCACGTGGTCACATTTTAATGTTTGAGTGCACACATAGAATGGATTTAGGTTCAGGATCACTGTTCCAAATGCTTTGCTGCTTTCTAAAAATGATCTACAATGAGATAAAAATGGGTTCCTTTTTTCCCGAATCATAAAGAAGCTGCAGATTGTTACTGTTCACAGAGAAATAAATGGTGGTTATCTGCGTTGAGGAGCAGAAATGATTCATTTTGTTTCTGTGTGAGATGATGTTTAGAACTTTTAGCTCTGGTTCAAACATAAACACCATCACAACAAGCAAAAAATGGCTACAGAAATGACTGGCTGTCCCCACTAGCAAAACTCAAATGCACAACAGTTTGAATTCAATTAAAAACGAGAAATCAGCTTGTGGCATGATGCTTTCCTTGTTTGTTTACAAGTCATTAAAAGACGATTAGCTCACCCTTTCAGCTCTTTAGTGGAAGGCTCCTGTTTCAGGGCGGGCTGGGGCTCTGTGTGCTGGTTACTGCAGCTCCAGGGGATGAATTCTCTCCTGAGCTGAGCCCACACCAGAGCTGTGAGGCCGAGCAGGCAAAGGTTTCCCTCCTGGGAATCCTGAGAATTGCCTTGCACGTGGGTCCAGCTGTGGAGGCTCTAACAAAAGCCCCTTGTGGCATTTGCAATGCACAGTAGAGAACAACTTTTTTTTCTCACAAATTTCTTTCTTTTTTTTTTTCCTTTTTTTTTCCTTTTTTTTTTCCATTGCAAATTGTTCTGTTTTCACTGTAGATTTTTCTACAAGCATGCAGAGGATGTTTGTGCCCTAAAGCCATCCCCCTTGGGAAGCAGCACTCCCAGCTGTAGGGATCCCATAAAGAGTATTGGCAAGTGAACACTCAGGTTGTCTGCTTTATCCAAGGTTAAATGGGAAAGCTGGAGACTTTATATCCACTGCCAGCTGTACAGTTCAGGAGAATGCATCTGATAAATCAGAGAAGAGGCTTTAATCATGTTCTTAAATGCCATTAAAGAATTTATTAAGTCTCCACTTAAAACCTGTGCAGGAGTTGGCAAAAAAACTGGCTACAAAAGCTTTAGGTATAAATAAACTTTGTGGTCTCCTTGCTGATGTTATGTGCAAATTGGAATAGATGGATGCAGGATAAATCTTTGCAGGTTGGTTCTTCTTTGTTCTGGATGCATTTTGTTCATTCCTGTGCCTGGTTTGAAGTGTCACCTCGTGTGTCTTGAGTGAACCTGCTCAGGAAGGGACAAATAATCCTGTGTAGCCTGGAGAGCTCAGAAATCCTGACCCCAGCATGAGCTCAGTGTGTTTGGAGCCTTTGAGAAAGAGTATTACCAGTTACTGAATATTGTCTTGGTTTGAAAAGACAGGTGTCTGTTAAGGAAGGCAGGAGCCTCCTCTGAAATAGAAAATGTAAACCCCCTCTCTCCTAATTGTTATAATTTTGAAATTAAGGGGCTCTCAGGCAAAGATATGGGAGCAGGAATAACAGTTCTTTATTAGGGAAGAAAAAAAAATAAAATGAACAATACAGTAATACAAAACAGCACTGACAGAGTCAGAATATGACCTGACACCTTGGTGATAGCAGTCTAATTGAAGTGGTGGCTGCAGTCCTCCTGGAGTGGCAGATGTAGTTCGGTTGGAGCAGGATCCTCTAGAAGGGTGGAATTTTCCTCTGGAAATCCAGTGGGAAAGGGCTGCTCCTCTGAGAATCCAGTGGGGAAGGCTGCCCTGGTGTCCCAAAATCTCAGGTTCTATCCAGGTAGGAATGCTCGGCTCCTCCCCCTTGGGCAGAGCATCTCCCAAAGGGGTGATGGAATTTTATCAGCCATGCAGGGACACTCACTGGCCATGAACAGCAGAGATCTCCTGGAGGGGAAGGATTGGTTGTGGAAGAGATAAAGAAAACTGCCCAACGAACAGAACAAAACTGTCACACCTCTAACAGATGGCAAATAGAATACACACTTATCTTTCAATCCAGGACAAATATGAGCAGATAAATTGCAGAACAGGAGCTGTGTTGTAGTTTTGAGAAGTCTCAAAATTAGTGACAATTCTAAATTGGTGAACCAAAACCACTGCAGAGCTGTCACTTGAGGGGTCTGAGAAGCCCCCCCTGTCCCTGGTTGAAGCCCAGAGTGTGCAGTGAGCTGTTCTGTTTCCTTTCACCCAGCACGATTTTGTCCGCCGGGAGCGACCGCCCAGGGTGCTCATCGACCTGATCCAGAGGACCAAGGATGCAGTGAGGGAGCTGGACAACCTGCAGTACCGGAAAATGAAGAAAATCCTCTTCCAGGAGACACGCAACGGCCCCCTGAACGAGTCCCAAGAGGAGGAGGAGGTACTGGGCCTTTGGTACCCCAGTTACACTGTTACATCTAGGGCCAGGGAGATGTTCCTGTCCTTAGGGTGGCAGAACAAGCACAGCCTAGGTGAGGAATGTTGTTGGAATATCATCTGGATCAGCAGAGACACAGGAGAGGATAATGAATGGAAGTAGTCCTTGCTCAGTGTTAAAGCTGCCAATTACTGTACCTGTGAAACTCTGGATTTTTTCCAGTGCTGCCCTTTCTTCTGGAAGCATTAGGGAAGAAACTTATTCTGAGGGAGGTTCTGTGTGAGAAGTGGCTCCCAGCCTGTGTGGAGGAGGGTCTTTGACAGCCCAAGCTTTTCTTTCTCATCTGCACAGTCAAAACAACTCCATTAATGTTAATATTTTTTCAATTACCATAACTTTACTGTAAAGTAGTTGGCCCCTCATGAGCTGAAAAGCAAATCACTGAATTAGTACGACTTTTTTTTTTTAATTCTTTAAAGTTAAAGAAGAAACAGCTTAAAGACCTAAAATGCAGCTTCAGTTTAAATCTTGTAATAAACAACCCACTTAATCAGTGTATGATAATTGACTCTAACTGTGGCTGGGAAAAGGAAACCAGTCATTTTTCAATTGATGAGCGTAGATAGAAATTAATGTCACTTGGTGCAGGCACAATGCATAAATAAACCCATGACTGCTTCTCAATGAAAAACACTGACAGACAAATTGATGTCTGTGTTCCTTTTGCTCCAGTGGAGTGAGGCAATAACACACAGCAAGGTGCCCAAGCTCAGAGGGTCTTCAGGGGTTTGGGTTTGAGGTTTGGGGGTGTCAAATGCTCCTTTAAAGCTAAACTGGTTGAAGAAATGGGCACGTGGGTCTCAGGTGGAGCTGCAGGAGGAGGGGACTGGCACTTTGTGGTCCCTCCAGCTTCCAGACCTGGAGCTTAGCTGGGGACTAGGGAATTGTCAGACTTGGGCACTGAAACGTTCCAGTTTCTCTCCCCACTCTGTCAGAAGAGTGCCCAGGGAATGGGTTTCCCACCTGGCTGTTGAGCACTTCCAAGCTCAACAGGAAACACGTGGTGGTGTTTGCCTCCAAGGTGTGTCTTCTGTTCCTGCTGTCCCCACTCCTGCAGGAAGCAGGGAGAGGAGCTGTTGTGTCTGCAGGGAGGGCAGGGATGCAGCTGACACTCTGCATGTGCACAGCATGCTCTGCACTGACCCCTGAGCCTGTCCCACCACAGGAGGTGTCACTGCTCGTCTGTGTCACTAACTGGGCAGGGAAAGCAGACCCAGCACGTGCTGCAGCTCCTGCTGAACTGGGGACAGAACCTGCCCCGCTGGAAATGCCACCAGGCACTTCTTTCTTCTACCTTGGGCTTTCTAAGGTGGAAGATGAGCCTTAAAAATCTTTAACATGCAAAATGTTACTAATGCTTTCCTCAGAGCCCTTCCAAGAAGGTGAAAGTTGAAGTCAGGAAGGCAGTGCTAAGGTTGCATATGCAGTCTCATCTCTGTCCTTCCTGCATGAACATTCATTAGTGACACAGCCTCAGATCCTTCATTATGTGATTTCTTCTGCAACTCTGTAGAAGCATCCTGAAAATATTTGCATTCCCCTGTGCCTATGTTCTCTGTAAAATAGTATTACTCTGGATTTTAAGTGCTCTCATGCAGGCTCTGAATGATCTGCTGATTGCTTAAAAAATAATCACACAATCAAAGGCAAATCTGTCAAGTCTCAATTTTATCTTTCTGTCGGTCTCCAACAAAATGAGTTCCCTGTTAATTGATTTGTAATGGAATTCTCCCCAAGCTTCCTTCAGAGGCCAGGGCAAGCTGGATGCAGCAGCAGGCTGCTCGTTAGAGTGAGTCAAGGCTGCTTCACCCCAGGAGCTGAAGGATGTTCAGAGTTCTGTCCTCACTGTGAGCTCCTTACGAGGCTCTTCAGTGCCACTAGTTAATTACAAAGGACTCCATAAATTCTCTAAATCAGTCCAGACTAAGTGCATACTCTGGCATTACTGTACTCCTGTGGGTACAGAAGAAGAAAAAGGCTGCTAACTCCTGATATTTGTCTGTAGAATCAAAAATACCTCTTATATGAAGAATCTTTGTTTATGTATGTCCAAGTTTTAACCCCTATAATAATGCAGGCTCGTCCAAGTCAGCTGCTAAGATTCTTCACTCACCTTTGTCTTGGCTGAAAACACAAGATTCAAGGGGGTTTTAGCCTGATAAAATCCAATTGCTGACTGCTTGGGACATGGAGGTTAAAACCTCTAGACCATGTAGAATATATCAAATAATAAATGGGTTCATTTTCTTACATATTTTGTGATTCAGGAGATATATTACAGCAGATCCTGACTTGAAGCATTGTTTTAATTCAAACTTGGAAAATTTCTCCTACTGATGAGGCTCCTTCCACCAGCCATCCAGTATTCCTGGATATCTCCTATCAAGCCAAGAGCCATGCCCAGACTTAAGGATATGTAGAAAAAAACCGGCTTGAAACCTGATGTAATCAGATTGCAGGGGAAAAGGCAGAAGCTGCCTGCCAGATATGGAGCATTCCAGAACCCAAACAGCCCTTTGAGATGTGCAGTTGGCAAAATAATGCCCAAAGAGCCTTGAAGTCTGCAGAGTCCCCTTTAAAGCAAACCCTGGGTGCTGCAGGCACTTCCTGGGCAGGCGATCTCCTGCGGGATCTGTAACTGATGCCCCTTGTTTTATAGGACAGTGAGCATGGATCAAACCTGAGTAGGAAGATGGACAGTCTGGGCAGCAACCATTCCATCCCCAGCATGTCTGTGAGCACAGGCAGCCAGAGCAGCAGTGTGAGCAGCATGCAGGAGGTCCTGGATGAGAGCAGCCCTGAGCTGGTCATGATGCATAGTGACGAGAGCACCATTAATTCCACCTCCTCCGTTGTTCACAAGAAGGTACGTGTGCCCTGGTGCTCTGTGCTGAGAGCAGGAGCTGCTGCTGGGCTTGCCACAGTCAAGTTCTGTGGGGTTTTTGTCTTTAAAAGCATCCAAAGAACCTCTGCCCATGAAAAGAGGTGGCTACTGAAAGAGCTGTCAGTGTCTAGGCAGGGTCACCCAGGCTCCCCGCATGCCCAGCCCCGCATGTGCACCTCTTCCTCTCTGCTTGGGCCAGCCTTTTTTCCTTGGGAATGCCTGTCCTGTCTTCTGTGTTAGTCCTGGCAGCCAAACTAACCCTCTGCCAGGCACAGTGTGTGATTAAAACCTGCCTGCACTCGGATTTCCCTTGTGAGGAGTGGAAGTGTGCAGAGCTTTGGACCCTTCCCACGAGGTACGTTTGGAGTCAAGTTCCACTCGATGCTTTGCTGCTCCTTTGCTGCATGCTGTGATCTGATCCCTTTCTTTTCCTAAGGTTGTGTAGCTGTAAGCCAGCATCTCATCTCCACTGTTTGTCTGACTAAAATAGTTTTGGCTTGGCCCAAGCAGTGTCATTTGCTAGTGGGCAGCAAAATGTAGGTTGGTTGTGTTGGTTTCATTTGCAAAGAACTTCAAAGTGTACTTTTGCTTTTTGCCAGAGGAGCTGAAACATTGCAGCAGCATGACAAGTATGAATTTCTTGTTTGTAAGGTTACAGTAAGGCTTGGTTGTAGCTAACTAAATATTTGTAAGCAGGTTTTCCTCCTGAAGTGCAGGGTTTGTGTCATTGAATGTTAAGAACTATTGAAACATTTTGCCTTCAACAAAACATGGTCTTACATATTTAAAGATACTGGCAGAGAAGTTGCAAAGGTTTTAGGGGTTTGCCTCTTTCCTAAAGATACTTGACAACATCTTTAGAGAAGATTATTTATTCAGAAAGGTGAAAATAAGTCTTAGGTACCAAATGCCAGCCCATGGAACTGTCCTGAATGAAGAGCAGCACCACTGATGGATGTTCTGGGTGGTTATGATTGGAGCTCTTTTTTATTTTGTATAGGCTTTCAAAATGAGTGCTAACTTTAATTTCACATTGTTAAATAGCCATATTTACTCGTGCATTAAAATGGAAGTTTGAGGGACTGATTTACACAGAATTAATAGTTTATGATGACTGCTCAGAGTTGTTACATTTGATAAAAACAAAACATGAGCTGCTCCCACCAGACATAAATGCCATTTGTGAAAGGAGTAGAGTTCCTGCTTGTTTTAAGATTAATACTATGTTTTGTAGTGGTTGTATGACACTTGTACAGCACAAATACAGGATTTCTGATGCTGTAAATTCAGTCCTCCTAGACTGGTGTGTAGCTGTTCAGTTGGGTAGGATGCACAAACAGGACACCACATGGAAATTTTTATCTGGTTTTTAAAAAACCCAGGGTGTCTTGCATGTTGTAACTGAAGTAGTCTAAAATAAATCACCTCTAGATCACTTAGCACAGGTGTTTCAGGGTAATTTTGGGAGCAGAAAGCCCAGATCTGCACTGATGGTCTTCACAAAACAATTAATGATTGGCTAGGACTGGATCCTTGGAGTAGATTCCTTCTCCATTGGAAATAATTCCCTTCTGCTGCATGCAATTCATAAAGCAGATTTGGACTTTCGTGTAGCAGGACGTATTCCAGTCTGCAAATACATTGTTTTAATTTAGTACACTATTTTTTTATTCTTTCTTACTTTGGGAAATGCAGTTTTAAATGGAAAACTGCTTCATGTGTGTATTGTGAGTGTATTAATACATGTGAAGAGACTAAAATTGGAGCTGGACATTTCAGGGGGATTTATATCCACATACATCCCACTTGATTTTCAAGGTAAAGTTCCTTGTTCTGCCAAGATTTCATTTTGTCTTCGTGCTTTAACTGCGTTTCTGCAAACTGGGATGAAGCTGAGATTTGGGTATCACTTTGGAGCCCCTCAGACAATGGAAAGAACCTGGGGTTCAAGTTTAATTTAAGCTCTTGTTTTGCATTTAATCAGCCTTTAAAGGCTACAAAGAAAATACTGATGAACATAAGCAGCATGTTGTGGGTATAGGATCACATATGAGATGGTTTTGACATGGGTGAAGTCAAAACTGTTGTTTAAAATTGTGGAATTCCACAAATGTGTTCATGAACAACCTCTAGATTGTGGAAAGGGTCCAAGATGGCAAAATGGCTTGGAGTGTTGGTATTTTCTATGGCTCAAAGCTCTAAAATGTCTGAAGTGTTTTGGTGTTTTGGACCACAGCCCCAGAATGTCCCGTGCAGGTAAAACGCAGGCTGGAGGAGTTTGTGGCAGTGTGAGATGCTGTTCTCAGCCTTCAGTGCTTGCAGCTGCTGCCTGGTGTGGAGAGCCAGCTGGGCTGGCCTTGGCCTGGAGGAAAGCAGGAGGAGCCCATCCCTGAGTGCTGCCTGCCTGGGAGGAGCCTCGGGCATTGAGGAGCACTCCTGGCATCTTCCCTGACCAGCTACCCTGAGGCAGAGGCTATGGGAAGAGGCTGATGGAGTAAAGCACTTGTAAACAACTCATTTTCTTTCTTTTTTTTAACAGCTGCTAGTTGGCTGTAACTTCCAAATATGTTTTGTGGTCACAGGGTAAGTGAAATGACCTGTTCTGATCTGGTTAATTGTCACTGGCTATGCTAGTTCATGGCAGCCAAGGTGCTTGGGGTTTGCTGCACTTGGGATGAATCCTCTGTGGAAAACAGCCCCTTCCAAACACAGCAGAGCCCCGTGGTTTTAAACTTGTGCTTGGTACAAAGGTGACTCCCACCTGTTAGACTGGGAGAAAAATCACCAAACAGGAATAAAATATTGAAAATAATAAGCCATAATTGAATGTGGAGCTTTTCGTGCTGTTTAGTTTCTAGCTGTGTCCTGAACTCCTGGGAGGGATAAAATGGCATTCATGAGAGCTCCTCAGGCAGGAAGCCCGTCCTTGGGATCAAACCCTGCTCCCTCAGGAGGACACCTTAATCACCAGCATATTCTTTTCAGGAAATCCAGATGTCTGGCTTGGATGAGGAAGTTTTCCTTGCCCTTTTGGAGGTTGCAGGTTGGTGAGCTCCTCCATGTACATCTCAGTATGTCCAGTGTAAGAACTCTGGGTCTCTTCTGAATACAGTTCAATAACTCTGCTACTCCATCCAAGGGTCATCCTGCCTAGGGATGCACATTCTCACATCCATCTCCCTTCAGGAGTCGTTCAGCTGCACAGGCTGAGAGCTGAAGAGTGAGTGACAGCTCTGATACAAACCCAGTTGTATCTGAGAGCCTCAAAAAATGACAAAATGGGGCAGGGAGTAAAATTCCAAATACATTGTGCTTCCAAGACACATACCCCAGATTTTAAAATCAGATCAATATCAGTTAATTCATCTTAGAAAATTAGGATTTTTGGCTTCCAGACTAAGGCAGAGGGAGTATAGCCATCAGCTGGTGCATCAGGGATGTTTTGTCACCTGTTTTATTCAGCTGCTGGTAAATAGCAGTGTGGGCACAGGTGGCTTCCCAGAAATATTATTTCATTAATATCCTCAATGAATTTATTATTATATTTCTGCAAAACTATAATAATAAGATGTTGTAATCTTTTAATCTAAACAAAACCCCAGTACAATATTGTTTTTTTTCAACTGCAGTACTCAGTTGTTGCTGTTTCTTGCTTCAATCTTAAAATCATCAGTGCTTTCTGAAACTTGGGCAGTAAAATGTCAGGGGAAACTTGTGACTAAGATCTGGTTTATAACAAAAAAGATGGAAAAGAGAATCTTTGTAGTTGATCATCACAAATTCTCACCCAATGTCTGTAATAATAAAGTACCTTTACAATAACTGCTGCAACTTGAGTGTCTTCCCAGATCCTGTAAATTAACCTGTGCACATCTCCTGTTGCTGCTCCAGTTAATTCCAGCATTTGTGGGGAATTTTGTGCATGGAGAGAGCTTAAACCTCCCTGTCTGTTATCGAGGCACTTAAAGCAGTGTATTAAGACAAACAGTTCCACATTGTTGTTTTCCTTGCTCTTTAAATTCTTAGAAAGCAGGGATTTACTGCAATTCCATAGAAGTCCTCAGTGTGCCTTGGAAATTGCTTTTCCTATTTGTGTAGGAGCCCTTGCAGTTCATGAGTCCTCCTGTGTCTCTGGAGCTTTTATTTGGTGTGCATAGCAAAAAAACCCCAGTGGGAAAGGGAGTGTTCTTCCTGAGGAGAAGGTGGAGGTGTCCCAGCTTTGGGCTGGGCAGAATTTGGACAGTTTTTCAGTGAGGAGAAGGATGAAAAGACACTGTGTGGTAGAACTGGGGTGGGCACAGAGCCCAATCCACTCTGTGGTTCATTTTGAGCTCGTGGTTTGGCACAAACCCATTGTGAGGTGCTCAGAGAGTTCACCAGGAGCAGCCATTCAGATCCAGCTGGAAGCACCACTGGAAGCTCCACCAGCTCTGGTCAGATAATGCTGGGGGAATATTTGGGAATGGTTTTGTCCTGGCAATATCCCAGCCAAACTCCTCCTTTGTTTTGACCAACCTGAAAACTGTTTGTGTGGATGATACAGTCAGAACAAATTATTCCTTGAGGAGAAAGTTGAAGATTCTAGGTTGTTGGACCTTAATAAAAGGTTTTTAATGAGTGAATTGTGAGCTGAGCATGCCCAAAGCTGCATCCTTAAGGCAAATATTGCAAAAAACCACAGCAAACAGGTGGAAAATGCAGTGTATACAGAAGATACATTACATTAAACACAAACCAGGGTTTGAAGTGCAGATTTGGGGCTGAGAGGTACCCTGACCCAAACTTGGTGAGTTTCGGGGGTGCTTTCAGTCAGATTTTATTTGTTGGGTGCCATGAGCTGAGGTGCCAGTTTTGGGTCTTTGTGTCCCACACATCTGAAGCTAAAAGTTGTAAACAAAATTTCCTTATCTGTGCCAACAGTTGTAACTGCAGTGTCTCTTAGCAAGTTTTTGGGAGAAGAAGAATTTTATTTTAAAATTAAAGTAGCAAAATTCTATTTTTCTGGGTTTGTAGGAAGATGTTTGTTTTTGCCAGCAGTCCCCTCATCTGAGGAAGGCTGATGGAGATGTGGCTGATTGTTGGTTTCTCTGACCAGCTGTCCCTGGGGCAGTAGATCCTGTTAGATTTGGTAACTCTTCATGCCAAGTGTTTTTATTTTTGGTAGTGGGACTCTAATTCCAAGAAAATGTTGTGCCTGTGAAGGTTCCCTGGGCTTAGCTGAGAGTTGGTGGGTGCTGCAGAATGCTCAGATCCCACATTAAGGGGTGCCAAGGACAACCACTGAATATTTTGTCCCCTTGAAATTGGTCCTTTGGCTTGCTCAGTTGCAAAAGAATTTTCCCATTCCTTGCCCAGCTGAGTTGGAAATGCAGAATGTGGTTAATTCACATTCCTGAAGGGCAATTTAATTCTGCTCTGAGCTTCTCATGTGCACTGAGGTAACTAGAGATCCCTTAAAACAAGGCCAGGGTGACACTCTGCTCTCTAAAAATCCACCTCTAGGATAACAAAAAGTCAATCACAGATTAATTTACCAGCATAAAAAGCAATTGCAACTCAAACTTATTATTTTAGGTGGTGTTTTGGAGCATTCTGGGAAACATGAATGCCCATTTAAAAAGTTGGGTGTTTTTTTCAGTGATTTGCAGCTTCTCTAGGTTTAATATTTCCCATTCCCCCTGCCTTACCAACGTAATGGAGAGAAGGAAGATGATCCAGGGACTGGGGTATTGCTCAGCAGGCCTTGAGAACCCTGTGCACTCACAGGTGCTGCTGCAGGCTCTGTGTGTGACCAGAGCTGACATTTGTCCTGTCCCCACCTTCATTTCATGTCTGGAGTACAGCCCTGGTGGCTCCTGCTGTTTCCTCTGTGGCTCAGGGGGGTGAGTCTGGTGCAGATCTTCACTGCAGGGTTTGGGATCCCTCTGGTGAGGCTGAGTCAGGTTAAACTGAGTGATGCTGTTGGACTTCAAATGTTTAATCAGTGATTTGGGGATGGCTGTTCTAGAGCCTCAGATGTGCCTTTCTCAGGAATGTGGGCAAGTCCAAGAGCCCTGCCTGTCACACCAACGTGCGCAAGGTGGAGATCTGAGATCAGCCCAGTTTTCAGTGATTTCTCTTGTGGTCTCACTGCCTTTCCTGTCAGACAGTGCCACAAATGCCCAGTGTAAGGATGTCCAGTGTAAAATGAGTGCAGGTTTTTGTGATACTCCTTATCTCCATGGAAGTCCTTTTTAGCTGTTCTGGCTCATTCTGTGTCCCTTGTGTGGCTGTAGAGGAGCTGGTGCAGACTCTTGGTGGCCTTGGGCACTGTGCAAAGGCAAGGGACAGGTGAGCATGGACTAAGAGTGCTCCAAAGGAAGGATAAGGAAAGGTTTTGGGGGTAAAGCACTTTTAATCAATGTGGTGGTCAGCTCTTAATATCAGCATTTCTGCACCTGATTGGCTTTTGCTTGAACCCATTTCCAGAATCCTGTTGAAAAGGGCTGAGTGTGTGTGGGTGTGGGTGAGAAGCGGCTGGAAATGGAGGCCAGCAGAGGGGAAAACCAGGTGTCTGTGGGGTGGGAATGACAGCAGTGTCCTGATGGACACACCATTCCATGGTGGCTGCTTTCTCCCTGTGGGGATCTCTGACCTTCCTGCTGTCTGCTGGGGCATGGCAGGGTGGCAGAGCTGCTCCTGCTCCTGGAGGCAGCTCTTCCCTGCAGAGGCTTTCTAGGCACTGGCAGCACCCCAAAGAACTGGAAACTTGATTCAATTCAGGAAGAATCTCAGTGTTCCTGTGAGGATTTAGGAGCTGGAGGCTGAGGATGGGAGTCATGGCACGTGGTGGGTGACAGTGTGGCCCTGCAGAGCCGAGGCTGCCGGGCAGGAGCGGGGTGTGCCCGGTGTCCAAAGGCTGCTCCATCCCCAAGGTGCAGCCTACAGCTGTGCTGACTTTTGGCAGTCACCATTCCAGTTGGGAAAATCGTGGTGGTGTGGTTTTTTTGCTGGCCTTTCTTGAGGAGGGTTTCTCCTGGAGCTTTGTTCCACTCCCAAATTTGCCTGCACCGTTTGGGAAAGGCACAGCAGCTCCTGGTGAAGCCTTGCCAGGGAGCAGGGGGAAAGCTGCACCGGGAACCATTCCTGCTAAAACCTGGGAGCTGTTGCTTTAAAAAGAAAAAAAAAAAAAAAAAAATCCTTTGTGGGCTGTGGAGAGAAAGTGCTAGAACTGTGCAGGATCATGACTGGAAAGCAGGATCCCTGAGTGGTCACGGAGGCTTTCCTGCTCCTCTCCAGCCTGCCGTGGATTTAGCCAGGATGCTCGTCCCCCACAGCAGATAGCAAACGAGGGACAAAGAAACCCTATCGAGGACACAGGGCTCGGCAAAGGGAATGAGGCAGGATGTTGCCGTGGTGTTAAAAGGGAACAGGATCTCCGTGCCTAGACATGGGAATCACGTTTTCACCAGGATCGCTGGCTCGCAGTGCTTGAACCCGACCTTCCCGAGGACTCCGATCGCCCTGCTCTGCTCTCTGCTCCCGGCTCGCTTTTTTCTGGCACATATGTAATACTGGAGGTTTAAAAAAAAAAAAAAAAAAAAAAAA